>QEOT01003756.1:79435-94408 GCA_003123785.1 Pterocarya stenoptera | reverse complement strand
CTCTCAACCCATTATCTAAAAATATTTTTGAATATAATTTAAATTAGAAATTGAAATTTATACATTTAAAAAAAATATAAACTCATTAGAGTTATATTTTAGATTATCTTGACCTCCTAGGCTAACCATTATATAAGAGGACAAGGCAATACAATAATGATATTTAAGTTTCACCTTGCTTAAGTATCACTGTTGTATTGTCTTTGCCTCCTATATAATGGTTGGCCTAGGAGGCCAAGGCAATCTACTAACTTGAAGTTGAATTCAACTTTTTAACAAATTGTACATATCTATATACAATATATTTATATAAATATTAAAAATAATAATTTTTTATATTAAAAATTAGAGGAGTGCGGAGTGGGGGGCGGGGCCTTACTGGGGTTAGCCTACCCTCTGCCCCTACATGGGCGGTGCGGGATAGCTCGCCCGCCCATGCGGGGCGGGGTGGACAGGGGCAGGGTAGCGGAGGGCAAGTCCTCGCTGCCCACCCCTAGATAAGGAATGGTGGATGCACAATCTAATGGATTATAATAATATGAGTATTGTTGCATCTATAAAAGAATTACACAAAAACAATCCCACAGATTGACATGGTTTCATCTGATCTGTTAGACTATTTTACAATAAAAATAACTTTATAATATGATGAATTATATCAAATCACATCAATTTGTAGGTTACTTTTGTGTAATTCATTTTTGGCTAGAGTACTTACCTAATAATATTACAAGGGTTGTTTTTTTTTTTTTTTTNTGATAGAGAAAACTTTTTGCAATAATAATTTGGGAGTTACAAGTATTCCAAAAACAAGCTTTAAAACTATAATTTGTAAAACTATAACTCGTAAAACTATACTGGTTACAAACGGTATAAAGTAAACTAAACTGTGTACTTAGGAGTGTAATCGGTTGCGTCTGGTCTGGGGGGTCATGGATTGATCTTATTGGTCCGGTTGGTCTGATTCGATCCATGAATATTATTTTCTTTATTTTTTTACACAAAAATTAATGCAAAAATTTTATTAAATTAATAAAATTAAAATTAAGTAATTTTTTTAACATTTTATATATGGTTAATGAATATTAAAAAAATTCATTATGTATATAGTCAATGGTGATCACTTGGATCAAAATTTATAATTAATTTATACAACTATTATATAAAATAATATGTTATATATATAAAATAATATATATTATATATAATATTTAAATATATATATATACATTCAGTCCATCTCAGTCCAATCTAATTTAAAAAACCCACGTCCCAAAACCGATTAATAAGATTATCAGTTCCAAACTGAACCATTCGATTAGGTCGGTTTTTCCACCAGTAGTCTTATAGGCCATAATTGGGATTATCTTAAATTCACCACTGTTTCAAGGTGGGGTGAGTGGAATTGTTGAATCAATTCACTTTAAGGAATGAGCCCGATTTAATAATAAGGTTGGACATACTAATTTGGTAGTATAAAGTTACCTTAACCCAATTTCGATGTCGAAATTCTGCAAAAGTGTTTATGCCATTGCACAAGAAACAAGAGAAACCAAGCATAAAAGAGCTAGAAAAGCATCTTCAAACCGATCCACAACCAGTTAATTTGGAGTTGCATTTGAAAACATCATCTATGTATATTTTAATTTTTCCCACTATAAGGGTCAGCCATTTAACCAACAACGGTTTTCTTACCCTAACAATCCGATGCTATATTAAGATCAGTCAAAACAGAGATTATTGGCCGAAATTTTGGCTCAAGGAAGAGCTCAACCCCCTAATCCATTTCCATAGCATAATTAACAGTCACCTTTACGTCCTTGAACTTTGCTTTATTTCTTTCAAGCCAGATTTCTCAATAGATTAGTGATGGGGTAAGCTGAGCAAGTAAATAATTCAAAAGGTTAATTAATTGGGTGTAGGCCTGCAACCCGGCTTGGTACAATCGGGTTTGGGCTCGATCCGACCTGAGTGAACCCTTTTATGGCGCCAAACCGACCCAATCCGAATAAAATAAATCGGATCGAACCCGTACAACCTAGGAAAAAAAAAACAAACAAACAAAGCTACTTTCAGTACATTGATTTACAAAATCTCTATGTGATATGAATCTTATATCTACAATCATCCTCAAATTCAAGAACAGACCTAATAAATGAATGGAAGCCACTTGCAGAAGAAAAATGAAGGATCTCAGATCTACAATCGTTATCAAATTCAAGAAAAGATCCAAAAAATTACTTACAGAATGGAAGAGCCACTTGCAGAAGAAAAATGAGGAAAAAATAAAAATAAAGAGAGAAAGGGAAACGAAAATATCACCATCGCCATCATCAACGAGCTGCGTTTGGAGTTTCTCCAAAATTCAACTCTAACCTTCACTACGTAGCTTCAACCGAATCTCTCCCCACTCTTCTTTGCAATGCCCAGTGACCCATTCCCATCTCCCCTTCCTCAAGAGGCCATAACAAACATCAAACATACTCAGTAACCTCTCTCTCTCTCTCTCTCTCTCTCTCTGTCTGTGCTAGCTATTTCTAGGTCGATGCTAGCTGGGAATTGAATCTAAACACACGCACCTCTACCCATCCATGCGGAGAACGAAGATGAAGAGCTTCAACTTGGTCAGCGAAATAGCTTTTGATACTAAGAAAATTCATATCTGCTCCAAAACTCGCTGCTTCTCCTTCTTCTGCGGTTGTTCATCATGAAATAGTCACTGTTTCTGCAACAGACATGGGGAGTGAACTCTCTTGGTTTTACTGCAAAAAAAACCCCAAACTTCCACTCCATATTCGCTTGCCTGAGACTCAAATAACCTCTGCCACGCGAAGGTCTTCTACGCAGATGCCTCGTCCAATGGAGGAAACCTCGTGTACGAATTGAACGGCGAGTTGGAGATGGGAGGCAGGATTCTCATATGGATTTGGGCGGCTAGGGTTGAGAACTGAAGAATAAGATGAGTATGCTTTTATTGTCGGACGGTTGACACTCAAAACACAGACCCACTACTAGTTGGGTTGAAGATCCGAAACAAATTATAACCCGATCGAAGTCGGGTCGGGTTGAGTTATTTTAATCGGGCTTGACGGGTTATCGGATTAAATTCACAGTCCTAATTGGGTGGGTTTGGATATACAAAACATTACATCTCATATCTCATTATTATAACTTTTCTAAATTTTCATACAAAAATATAATAAACAATTCAACCTTTTCAAATTCTAAAATAAAAATAATACTAAAAAATTATATTCTAATAATATTTTATTCAACTTTCAACAAAACATCTCATCTTATCTCATATGTACTGTCTATCTAAACCCACTAGTTTTGCTATTCATTTTACACATCATACACCATTCTTATTATTTTTATTTTTTTTTGTTTTATTCATGCTAAACTAATTGAATACTTCTATTCATCATTTATATACTATATATTTTCTAAGAGAAAAAAAAAATGAAAAGAGAGTCGGGCTCAGAATAGCCCGCTCAAGTTGACCGCTTTTGCTTTTTAGGTTTTTTTTTTTCCTTCATTTTTTTCACATTTTTTTAATATATTTAAATATTAAAATAAAAAAAAATCTTAATACATTTAAAATCACTTCCTTAATCACTAAATTTGTCAAGCGGTCAACTTGAGCGACACAACTTGAGAGATAAAGTAGTTTTTTCCATAAAAAAATTATGATGTATGGTGTAAAGATAATAATTAGAATTTTTTCAATTTTTAATTACTTGGGAATTTAAAAACAAGAAAAAAAGATTGGTAGGCTGTCGGGGCCGGCAGATCGCTGAACTAAAATATAGGAAACGACGTCGTAGCTCCCCTCAAGTTTGCAAATATTCCCGTGGAGTTTCCCTTGTACTCTTGCTCGCTTTATAGTCGAGCGGCTTAAAGCAGGCTTCATCGTCGGAAGAAGACGAAGCAGGCCCAAGAAAGAAAGCAGAAAAGGAAGCGGCATAACAGCGTAACTATCATATTCTGCTCTGCCCTGCCCTTGTTGTTGCTTCCCTTCCTCCTTTCTTCATTTTTCTCTTACGGTGCCTGATTTCGTTACTGTCATCGTATCGATATAATTTATCTGCGCCGCCCATGCTTGAGTCGCTAGTTACTTCTGCATACGTGATTTGTACGTAGAAATTACGTATGTAAGGTGTTCGAAGAAATTCCTGAGAAGAAGTGTATGTGTTTTTTTGGTTTTGTTAGCACTGGCACAGCAAGGGTAGGTCTTAGCTTATAAAATCGATCATGACAGGACGGACAACTATTTAGAGTCAAAAGCGTAATGGAAACAAGAAAAAAAAAAACCAAAGGCAGAGAACAGTTGCCAATATGAATTCTTGTACTCGCAGTGATTAGGAGTAGAGGATCTTACCAATTCCGGAGTTCAAATTCCTTTTTTTTTTGGATCGGTAAATATTAATTTTATTAAAAAGGCGAAGCCAAGTACACGGGAAATATACATGAGCAACACCTATGCATTCAGGAGTTCAAATTCTTTGAAAGCCATTTCTGGCTTTCTTGCCTAATACACCAATAAAAATAGGTTTAGGATGCATTAATTGTATTGATACTATTTATCTTTGTGTTTTCGTGTATTATACTTTAATAAGTTCTGCTGTGTCGCATTGTTTCCTACTTTTGAGCTATTATTGGATTCTGGAAACTGATGTTTAGAAAGGAAGAGATGAATCATATATCATCCTTGCTTTAATCCTGCTCTCACTTTGGAACTAACCCTGGTTGCAGGAGTTTTTGTTTTTCAATTCACTGCCTTGGTGAGTATCAGGTGTGCACAACATGGGCAGAGCTTCAAGGGATAAGAGGGTAGGTTTTTATCTTTTCAGAATCCTCATGCTCTTTTTCTTCCAGCTTTTAGTTACAAGTTGATTCATTTGCAGGATATATACTACAGAAAAGCAAAAGAAGAAGGTTGGCGTGCTCGAAGTGCCTTTAAGCTCCTTCAAATAGATGAGGAATTCAATATATTTGAAGGTGGGTTCACATCCATTATCCTCTCTCTCTCTCTCTCTTCCAGATGACTTTTTCATCTTCTCTACAATTAGGAATCAGGTTAGAATGGAGCTGAAACTGAAAGCTGGAACATGCTATTCAAGCTCTTTTCATTTGATTTATTATCATAAGACAGATTGAAGCAATTAAATAGGGAACCTAATTTTTCTTCTTATCCTACACACTGAATATCTAGATCTTTGGGGTATTGATTATCCTTTCTTTGAAACTGAAAAAAAAAAAATGGCAGTGCCTGGAAAAAGTACTGTGGGAATTTTTCTATGCTCTTGTTTCTTTAACTCTCATTAATATTATTCCAGTTAAGCACATTTTATTATTCATAATGGAAGAAAGGTTTTCTGCATTCAGAATCTGGAAGTAAAAATATTATGGACCCAAGGCCTGGGAATGGTGTGACTCTAACTAGCCAGCCTTGAAATATTTGGCTTCACAATGGTTCTGAAAACGAGTTGAAGTTTGTGAACCTGGATAAACAACTTTTGTCTATCCAGAGATCTCTAAATATATAACCCTCAGCTGCTTAATTACCATTTGATTTACAGGAGTGAAGCGTGTGGTAGATTTATGTGCTGCCCCTGGTAGCTGGAGTCAGGTATTTGTTAATGGAATGATTATCACCTGCCTATAAACTATTTGTGAAAGTTTATATTGACATACGAATCCATATGAAATCTCTGTGATGGGAAAAATAAAATTATTAATTTTGCTTGAGGGAACTGGAAAGCAGACTGAATTATAACAGTCAACAATCAAATGAATTCATCGATGGTTTTATTATTATTCAACAATGGCTTTATATAGGCGTACCAAATAAAATAAAGAGTTGTAGAAAACGAGTATTCTACTACTCAGCAATTCCTATACAACATACAACTGATAGCATGCCAAGTAAACTAAATAATCAAGAGACTTGATAACTTTATTATTGCCCTTATTGGAATTTTATAAAAAATAAGAGACTAAAAAACAACTACATGAAAACTAATTAAATGCAAAATGAACTGTAACATCTTCATTCTCTTACTTGTATTTTTTTGTGTATCAAGCGGGCTAGTCACGAGCTTTATAGAAAATGCCACTGTTTTGGATGATGTAAACTTTGCTGACATTAAATATCAGGGGAAGAGTCAAATTTACATTATCTCTTCTCTTAGCAACTTACCTTCACATCATGCTTCTGTCAACTATAATCTAAGTGTTGTTTGAAATTTAGAGTTCAGTAAAAATATGTTGAGAAATGAATAAATAATTTTTCTACTCAAATGATACTTTACACCACATTTTTGGAAATTTGAAATATGTTCCTGCATTCTGTATTCTTATAAAAAATGTTTCCTGCATTCTATTGTCTTGGAGGCGGGGGTATATGATGACTGGTGCACCGATGCTCATAGCAGACTTCCATACTCTATATTTACCTTGTGAACAAACTATTTGGCGTTGAAAAATGCAAAGCAACTCGACATTGTTGATACCTAGTTTGTATTGTAGGTTTTGAGTCGGAAGTTGTACCTGCCAACAAAGCTTTCAGCTGATTCTAGGTAGGTTACCTTGTGTATATCAAGTTCTCTTTGAGAGTTTATGCATGTTCATGTTTCCTCAAGTTTTCCAGCAGCTGTTTTTTCAAAGTAATATTCTATATTTGCAATGAACTATACGGTCCAGTTCTTAAAAAGATTTGTTATGTTAGCTGCCTCCTTGCCATTTTATAAATAGAATAGGTCAAAAATTCATATTAGACTATTGATAGGAATAAAACTTTGGTAAACTTGAGGTTGCATATATGCTAGCACTAATGCATATATGCTGTCATAAGCCATGGTTTTCAATTCTTTGGGTTTGTTGATAATTAGGTCCAATGAGACAAGTTTGTTGTGTTGGAGAACTACCACCAAGCATTAGTAGTATTCTAGTTACATTGCTTTACCATTATGATCGAATGCGAATTCGTTAAGTTTTCTTTATCGACCTTAAAATTAGCTCATTCTGTTATCCACTACTTTCGATGACCTTTTAAGCGAAGACATAAGAGAAAAATTGTCTTTTTTTTGCAAGGTATTATAGGAGAAAATACTATTGAACTTATTTTGTTGCTGGTACTTAGAAGTCACGTGGTCTAACAAACATGTCCTTGTTCTGGTTTCTCGGTGTTGAAATCTTTTGTAATGAGGAGAATGATGTAGCTCTCATTCTAGAGAGGTATGCTGCAGTCCACATTTATTTTTTGAGGAATATCAATGGTGTGAATATGCTAAATTGGGTTGTTATGGCACTTAAATGAAATCACAAATTTATAATCAGATTTTTCGGTTAGGTTTGGATGTTGAGATAAGAATTTTTAGTTTGAGATGAAAGTTAAAAATTGAATAAAATATTATTTTTTAATATTATTATTGTTTTGGAATTTGAAAAAGTTGAATTGTTTATTATATTTTATGTGGGAATTTGAAAATGTTGTAATGATGAGATAAGATGAGATGAGAATTTTTTGTTTGAAAAAACTTCCAAACCTAACTTTCATGTTCCCTTTAATTTGCCCTAAAAGTCTAGTGATCTAACCCATAGCAAGTTAGGTCAGTGGACACCATCAAATGCATGTATGGTATTACAGATCTCTTACTTATCAAAAAAATGATATTACAGATCTCTATAATCAAATTTAAAAGAATATTATAATATCAAATCTTCTACATGCCTGCTACTTCCCTCAAGTCTATTATTTGCTACTTATGCAGGTATAGCGATCTTCCTCTTATTGTAGCCATTGATTTGCAGCCCATGGCTCCAATTGAAGGGGTTATTCAGGTGCAAGGTGATATAACAAATGCTCGAACAGCTGAAGTGGTGAGAACAACCTCCATGCCAATGTTTGTGTTTTTTTATTTTACTGTATGGATACTAATTACATGGGTTGCTTTTCAAAATTGTGTTTCCTGCTCGAATTCATTTTTCTTGTTTTCTAGAAGAATTTCATAATGATTCTTGTTTTTCCTTGCACACCTACAATTTTCCCTGCAAGTTCTTTTAGAATGGTCTCTAAGCATTAATATTAGTTGTGAGAGTGATGTTGAAATATTCAACTAATATTATGGCATTATTATGTTATATATTTTGTTGCTCAAGTGGTAAAGGCCTTGGTCTTTGTGGTATGCTCCCTCCAAGGTCCAAGGTTTGAATCCCACTGGGTGCAAACAATCTCTAGGGGCTATTAGACTTGGGGGATTTTTCCCTTGAATTACCCGAGATGCATTTGCGGGAAACTCCTTTCCGAGGGTTGTGCACCCCCGGGATTAGTCGGAATGTTGTTTCCGGACACTCGGTGCCAGTTTAAAAAAATATATTTTATTACTGTTCATCATGTGATCTATTTATCTATTTGATATGAGAAAACCCACATCAATATAATCTTGACATCTTCTTCGTGCAATCTTTGATATGGTTGAATGGAGCCTTGGAAGGATGATTCAAGTTCAAAAAAGAAATTTGGTTTGACATTGAGGTAGGAATAATTTGATTGATTCTTTAGTTGTGAATGGCACGGTTTCCTCTAATCAATATGAGAGAAGTGATCTTATTGTATGATGGACAATACAACTGGAGATCTAAGTTAAATGGACTTTCATTTGATTCTCTTGATGAGGATGTAAAGAAATGGTTGGAGAAAATTTTTGAGGATGGAAAGATTAATGAAGTGGTGAGATCCCTCAACAGTGATAAATCTCCGGTCTAAATGGTTTTTCT
Organism: Pterocarya stenoptera; assembly: GCA_003123785.1. Classification (NCBI taxonomy): domain Eukaryota; kingdom Viridiplantae; phylum Streptophyta; class Magnoliopsida; order Fagales; family Juglandaceae; genus Pterocarya; species Pterocarya stenoptera. The sequence continues at coordinate 85,627 of QEOT01003756.1, read as the reverse complement.
TTGGATTTTTCCAAACATGTTGGAGGTTCCAAAAAAGGTGTCATGCTGGTATTTTGTGATTTCCATACTAAAGGCAAGTTGGTCAGAATATGAATGCAACCTTCTTGTTCTTGTCCTAGAGAAACATGAGACGACTGATGTTGAGGATTTTTGGCCTATCATTCTTGTTAATAGGGTATATATAATACTTGCTAAATTTTGGCTAAATGAATACCTTGATTCCATAATTCTCTCGGGAGTACTGTGAGTGCTGTGCATGTTGGACACAGAAAAGCTTATGATCATGTTAATTGGGCCTTTCTGCTGCATAGAAAAGCATATTTGTATTAGTGAATGGCAGAGGGCTCGTTCAGGAGCAGATTGTCTCTTCTAGCATCCTCGAAGGTTTCTTGAACAGTTCTCGTGGCTTGTACGAGTGTAAGCAACGGGTGTTGATGGCATTGTTGGTGAAAGTGCCAGGCACCGAACTTTGGCACAAAGCACATGTACATGTCTTATTGAAGTAAAACAAATGCTTTGGAAAATAAAATAGAGTTCCACTTCAGAACGGATTGGCTGCCAAAGGGAATTTAAAGCCCTCCAATAGAAATAGGCCACGTTAGTGGTATACAATTTAAAGAGATGAGGATGATCACATGGAATTCTTACCAGAATAAAAAACCTACGAGCGCCATTCTTGGAAAATCTGGTTGTCTTCTTGCCTCATAGTTCAACTTTCTTTTTTTCTTAGGTTCTTTCTCCTTCTCTTTTAAAGTATTGAGACAATGATTTTCATTTTGATTTTATTTTGGTCATGCTTCTAATTGGGCAGTGGCATGGGATGTGGGGAGGGAGATGAGGTGGAGTGCCTGATCACCATGGGAAGTTGTCTGAGGAGATTGAGGACTAGAATGGTGGGAGATTTCTTTGTATTAAAAATGTAAAATTTTATTTTTAATTGATCCTATGTAGTTATTTGTTTGTGTGTTGTGTTGGATATGACCCAATAAATTACTAATTCGGCCTTTGAATTTCAGTCCTTATTCTCACCACTATCCTACACACTATTTATCACTCTTCATGACCAAAGCTAGAAGGAAAACGAAAAAGATTGATACCATAGCAAATGCAGGAAAAGTGAAAATTTTGTACAAGTTTCTTGCCTTTCTTTTTTCTTTTCTGTGTGTTTACAACCAAGTAAATAATCAAAGGTTTTGGAGAAACTATGAGATTGGGTATGAGATTTGAAAACCATGGAAATGGGAATTGTATGTTGCATTCTGGTCGTTAGGGAAGAGAAATGGTCTGGGGCATTCTGGTCGTGAGGGGCTGGAAGAGAAAGGGTCTTGGGCATCCTATGTTATGTGGTTCAAGATAAGTCCCCTAGGAGATCTACTTGGCAATATTTCATTAGAGGTTGTTTTTTGGGCATCAGTGGAATGGCCGGTTAGAAGATTTTGCCAATAAAATAAAGTGGTATATGATAGTTTTGGATTAGTGTTGTATGCATAAGACGAGTGGGGAGATGATAGACCTTCTATTGCTTTGCGAGGTAGTCAGTGCTTTGCGGAACACTATTTTTGAGTTGTTTGGGCTCAATTAGGTTATGCCAAAGACAGAGGTAGATCTCTTCGCCTGTTGCAGAGACATGTTTCATAGCTCTTAGAGTCCTACTTTATGGAAGCTAATCCCGCCTTGTGTTATGCGTTCATATGGAAGAAAAGAAATGACTAGAATTTCTAGGTTTCACTACTTTTTTCTTTTTCTAGTTAGGTGTATATCCTATATACTTTTTTCTTTTTCCTTTTCTAGTCATGCCAAAAAGAAATGACAAGAATTTTGAGGTATCTTCATCGCCAATGAAATACTTGGGGACTCTTTCAAGGCTAAGGTTATTTGGTATGTGGTCATGGAGAAAATCGAGACTCAAGAGGAGATTGGCTGGATGGAAAAGGTTGTACTTGTCTAAAGGGGGAAGAGCTACTCTTATCAAGAGTACACTTTCTAATCTTCCCACTTATTTTTTTTTTTCTCTTTTTCCATTCCCGGCAAGTGTAGCTAATCGAATTAAGCAGATTTTCCGAGCTTTTTTGTGGGGAGGAATTGGAGAGGAGACTAAGTTCCACCTAGTCAAGTGGAATAAGGTATGTATACCGTTTTCTAGTGGAATGGTTATGGAGGTACCGAAAGGAATGGGAGTCTTTATGGAAGATTATTATTGAGTGTGGTATGGGATTTTGCAAGGGGGTTGGTGTTCTAATGAAGAAGTGCGCATAGTGTAGGTTTGTGAAGAATATTAGAAATGGATGGGAGGCTTTTGCTCATTTTATTAGTTTTGCGGTTGGTAATGGATCCAGGGTCAGTTTTTGGCATGACTTTTGGTGTGGTGATTCAGCTCTTAAGACCATGTTTCCCTCTCTCTTTTGGTTGGCTCTTAATCAGGAGGCTTCGGTTTCCAAGTTGTTGGATTGTTCTAGTGGTTCCCCACAGTGGAATGTTTGTTTTAGTAGAGCTACTAATGATTGGGAAATTGGAGTTATTTCTGATTTTTACAGTTTATTGTATTCTCTGAATTTTGGTAATAATGCGGTGGATAGGATGCTTTGGATGAAGACAGGGAGTAGGAAGTTTACTATACGATCATTGTACAAGGTTTGCTCAAGTCAAAGTTATACTTTGTTCCCTTGGAAGTGTATTTGGAAAAGTAAGGTGCCGCCTAAGATTTCTTTATTTGGTTGGACAGCATCTCTTGGGCAAATTTTGACTTTGGATTATTTGAGAAAGAGGGCTCTCGTCGTACCTCGAATGAGGTACGAGGCACATATGGAGTGGGGTTATGGAAATATATAATGGGACATTGGGAGACATTTAAGAGGACATGAACATATGGTGGTGGGTGATGGTTCTCGCGTAAGTTTTTGGTATGATAAATGGTGTGGTGACCATAGCCTTCAAGTCACATTCCCTGCTATTTTTGAGCTCGCAAGAGAAAAGGATGCAACGATTGCTGATCTTTTGGTCCTTTCAAGTGGCCCCCCTCAATGGAATATTGATTTCAATAGGACAGCCCAAGATTGGGAGGGGGAAATTATTTTAGAGTTCTTTGTGACATTGTATTCAGTAAGTAGACCAGGGGATACCGGGGACAAGATGCATTGGAGTCATTCTAAGAAAGGCAACTTCACTGTTAGATCATTTTACCAAGCTCTAATGAGTCCTGGTTTGACCATGTTCCAGTGGAAGAGTATATGGCAGACGAAAGCTCCTTCAAAAGCGGCTTTTTTGTTTGGACAGCAACACTGGACAAGACGTGACTACAGATAACCTGAGGAAGCACCGGGTAATTGTGACTAATTGGTGTTGTATGTGTAAGAAGCAGGGGGAATCAGTAGATCGTTTGCTTCTACATTACGAGGTGGCCAAGGTCATGTGGGATGATTTTTTCACAAGAGTCGGTTTGTCTTCGGTCATGCCTCTTAGATTGGTGGACTTCCTTGCAAGTTGGAGAGGCATTCAGGGTAACTCACAGGTGGCGGTCATTTGGCGTATGGTTCCTGTTTGTATGTGTTGGTGTATCTGGAGGGAAAGAAATGCAAGAAGCTTTGAAGACTGTGAGAGAACAACAAAGGAACTTAAACTTTTCTTCTTTAAGTCATTGCTTTTATGGGCAGGAACTATTGTTTGTAATGGACTAAATGTTCATGACTTGCTTCTTTCGATCGTAAACCCTAACTAGGTGTTTCTCATGTATACTACCTGTGTACCTGGGCTTTTGGCTATTTCTATTAATAAAATTTCTATGATTACCTATCAAAAAGAAAAAGTAATGGATTGATGTTATATGTGTAAGAAGAGTGGGAAGTTGGGTGGATTATCTTTTACTTCATTGTGAGATGGCAAGGGTGTTATGGGTGGAGATCTTTAATAGAATGGTTATTGCTTAGTTAATGCCCAATAGGGTGGTTGTTGGCAAAGATGTAAGGCCAATTCACATATTGCGGATGCATGGAGTATGATTCCTCTATGTATCATGTGGTATCTATGGATTGAAAGGAATGGTCGAAGCTTTGAAGATAAGGAGCATTCTCTGGATGAGCTTAGAAATGTCTTCTTCCACACTTTATTTCTTTGGGCCTCCTCTTGTGTTCGTAATGGAGCTTGCATAAATGACTTTCTTGTATCACTTTCTAGCTCCTTTTTTTGTTATTACATGTATGATGTTTGTATACCTCCTGTGCACTTGGACTATGCCTATTTACTACTATCAATAAAATGTTATTCTACTTATAAAAAAGTATATCCTGTATATTCTGTGTAACTAGACAACATCCTTTCAATAAAGCTTAAGATACTTAAAAGAATGGTTAATTCAACTTCAATCTACATGTATAAGTTCATGATAGCCAAATTATTCCAGTCAGTGCTCAGAAACTGTTTCTATTTTTTCTATTTTCTTCATCTCAAATATCCATGAGTTGCTTAGAAAAATAACTGAATAAGGATGACAGATATAAAGGAATCCGAGATTTTTGGCTTCTCTGCAGTAATTGATGTTTAATATTTGCCAAGGGATTGCTTGTTGCATGATGGCTTGCAAATCCCAGATATAGCACCCAGTATTTATCTTGCTCTCCCATTTTTTCATTTCAGGTCATTAGACATTTTGACGGTTGCAAGGCTGACCTGGTTGTTTGTGATGGTGCTCCTGACGGTAAAACAATATTTATGGCTTTGAGTTTGTTTAGGGTCCCAACTCGTTTTCACTGATGTTTTGCATTTTTTTAACGTAGCTTTATGCTGTTCTGTTTCCAGTAACTGGTCTTCATGACATGGATGAATTTGTACAATCCCAGCTCATACTAGCGGTAAAATCTAGTTCCTCATAGATCTTCCAATGTCTTTGTTGGTGGCAGTTTAATATTGTGGGTACCTCTAGGGTCATACTTACCTTATCCAGAATTTACTATTATGGATACTTTAGGATGATAGTTACCTTTTCAGAAGAAACAGAAATACGTGCTAGTTACATGTAAGCTACTGTGCCTCACTATTCAGTTTTTTCACATTTTTTTTTATATGTTCAAAGCTGGAATATAGACTATTATGCGGTTTGTCCTTATTATAGTAGGTCCTTTGCTACCTGCATTTTGTCATGTCGTTATTCTGATGATTTGTACCTAGGTTAATGCATTTATGTCTCCCCGTTAACTTTGTAGTAATGTGAACAATTTAGATTAAATAATGTGAAAAGTTAGGGAGCCACCTGTAGCTTAAATTTGTGTGGGTATTATTAAGGGAGTTATTGGCTAGGATTAACTGAAAATATTGAAAAAAAAAGTAGTGAGAAAGAAAATTATTAATCAATTTCTTCGTGACTTAATTTGAGACCCTAACACAGTACCCAAATATTGTTATAATATTTTCCAAAAACTTATAAAAGAAAACAAGAAAATCTTAAGAGTATTTTTCCAACTGAAATTTGAACCAGTGCCGCTGTTCATCCTTGATATTTTGCAAGATGTTCTTCCATTTGACCACCATTTGTGTACCATGGTTGTATTGTGGCTTTCTTTGTGTTTTAGAGATGCAGTTGGTTTCTACCATATATAAGTTTTGCTGAAGTTTGTGTTAGATTGTAACCAAATGGGCCATCTTTCTTGCAGGGCTTAACAATTGTTGCCCATGTACTTAGAGAAGGTGGAAAGTTTATAGCAAAAATATTTCGGGGGAAAGATACAAGTCTTCTGTACTGTCAGGTAAATCAAATGCTTATCGAAGCTCTCAATATGAGAAGTCAATTTCTTGAGGTATAACACAGCTGTCTATAATATATTATTATGTTCAGGGGCAAAGCCTATATAATCATTTTGTCTGTTCAATTTATCATTCATTGGTAAAGTATATTAAGGTGTGACGCAAGGTTTCACTTAATGCTAGTAATAGGATAGATGATACTTACTGGAATTTTGAACAAAATGCAAGAAATAATGAACTTTTGTTGCCCAAGCCAAGGGGCTTGTGTTGGAACTTAGCCATTGGGAGAATGGGACTGTTTCTCTCATGACCCTAAATCAGTTGTCTCCCACAGTAGCCAACAAGAAAAAGATTTTCGATAAAATCTTTACAATGATTTTATAGATTGATCAAGGCCAATCAGGAAATGGCACATTGAATACCATTTCAATCAGTGGGCCCCTACTTAGAGGAGTTGTG
>QEOT01003756.1:33903-77329 GCA_003123785.1 Pterocarya stenoptera | reverse complement strand
GATGGAATTTACAAGAGTTTGGATCCTGTACAGCCCCCAATCGCCCCTCCTTATAAGAGAGCTCTTGAATTGAAGAAAGCATCCAGTCATGGAATCCAAGAGCTTCAAAAGCTCTCCCTTGATTCTTGATCCTGGACATTTATCTGTGTATGCTACTCAAAATGGCTTAATTTGTTATAGGAGAGTACCAATTGATGAATGGATAGACGAAATTTAGCGTAAACCTTTGGACATTTTGTTGTTCATTAAACAATCATTGGTCTTCGTCCTACCGTTCTAAATGTCCCACAGACTGAAAATTGATCTTTGATGAACAGACTCAAATCTTTTCCAAGATGCCTACAAGCTAATCTTGAGATAAATTGATGGTACCGAGGGCTGGCCAATGGGGTGTTTGCAACTCTGGCCTGTCCGTTGAATCTGTCAAGCAGAGTAATGCTAGATACAGTCATAAAGTGTTCAAGAGTCGCATATTTCTTATGAAAAAAGTGATTAAATATAATAATCACATGAAAAGGAATACGCAGTGCTTACGCAACTCATGAATGTATCTAACATCACTCATGCAGATATATTAGCAACTTTCAATATATGTGTTTAATTGTGACAATTTTTATTGTTTTTTATGACGAAATATTTTAGAGAGAAATAAAACAAATATGTGATTTTGGTGATATCTTAATTTCTAAACCGCAAGTGAGAAAAGACTTGAAACAAAATAAAAACAAAACTCTAACTCGATGTTACTTTCAATCAAGTTAAGTGCACGTATCACCCGATAATCTGAATTATAATAGACCACACGCTATCCATTACGCAACAAAAGAAGTTAATACTACAATAATGGCTAACAAGTGAGGTTGGACCATGGCCTAATCTTAAGAGGATATTGACCGGAATATACTACAATTCTCGTATAGCCTCGACTTATATAACAATTGACTTTAAAACAGTCACCTATTATTTATTTCTTAATCTATTATTATTATTATTATTTAGAAGGGCATGCCGAGTTCTTAGATTTTAGAAAAAGTAATAATATAAATGGGAATAGAGGATTTATTCGATCAAAAGTTTGCAATTATTCAAGAAGCACGTGGAACTGTATCAGTAGTATATCAGCCATTTTCTGTTCTAAATTATAAAAGTAACTAATAAGAAATTCACATCCATGCCACCTTCTAAGCATGGGAGGAAGAGGGAGGAGGGGCCGAAACTTCTTCCCCCACTCAGTGGCCTGTTTCGTGAATTGAAAGGAGAAAGTTTAGACAGAGTAGGAGAAATACGGAGAGAGTGGGAGGATATAATATTATATCTTTTGAGGGAAGAATTTGGCATTGTTCTAAAAGAACAAATGCATCACTCACATCAGATTTAAAAGGTCCTTTCAGTTTTACTAGAAACAGAGCAATGTTTGACTCTGCGTGGGCCAGCCAAGCGCAAGACATGCTTCATTTGAAAACGTGCCTTTATTGCATTATTGGAAAGTATCTAACCATAGAAGGGTAGAGTAGACATCAAAATGGCAGAAATTGCCAGTGACAAAGGCCTCATATAGAACATTATTTATTTTGTGCGGATGGGTTTTGTCTAGAGTTAATGGAGCAACCAAGTTGTACTAAAAGAAAAGTACAAAGCACTTCCTTGGGAATTGCACGTGGTTTTTAGTATGAGTATTGATTAGCATCCGTTACAGCATATTTTTGCACACTCTACATGGTTGCACTGTTTTTTTTTTTTTTACGCAAAACCAGACTTTTAGTTTCGGCTTTCCTTTCTCTCTCATTATCTCAGATTTCTCTCTCATCATCTTAGCTCTCTCTCATCGCATCATCTCTCTCTCATCGCATCTTTCTCATCTCCAAATTCTCTCAATATTTTGGGTTTGAAACGTCTAAAATGGAAGGAAAGTGAGTTTTATTACAAGGGTATTTTAGTCATTTTATAATGATGTGAGTTGGTTGATGTTAAATAGTAGCTGATGACAAAATTAATTCTTTTAGTCTCATCAATGCAAGAGTGTATACACAGCCACCAAAGCAAAGGTAGGTTTAAGGACCTGATAGAAACGAAATTTGTGTTTTTAAGTAGAACCCATAGATCCATATTTTTGTAAGAGTACAACTACATCTACAGAAAAATTATATAAAAAAATTTCATAAACTAACATGATTTCATTTAATATGTTATATCTATTTTACAATAAAAGTAAATTTACAATCTAACGAACCATATTATGCCACATCAGTTTGTTGAATTGCTTTTGTGTAATTCATTTGTAGCTAAAATATTTCTTTTTTTGTAATAATCATTAATTAAAAAAAAGAGTTTTGATACTCATAAGAACTGCCAATTCACTTAAATTCAATTAATCGTAGAAAATATACATTCCCTCTAATACTACTTTAGGAATCATAAATTGCTAATATGATTGAATTAATTGATGTTAAGAAAGACATTGAATTTTTCTGGCATTTAAGATCACACCCTATGAAAACTTATCAAAAAAGGATGACCTATTTTAAAAGCAAAAAATCTCCACAACTTCCCATTATTTACACAACCTCTACACATCACATTTTTTTTATTTTTTTCTTTTATCAAATTTTTATTTTATGAATAATGAATAGAAAATTTGAAATAGTTTAAAAAGAATAAACTCAAAAAAATTTTTTTTTTTAAAAATATTAAAAAATATGAGTGTGAAGTGTGGAGTGTGGTGGAGGTTGTGTAACGAAACTCATTTACCTCTTTTTATATTTATATTTTTAATTTTTTAATAAATCAAGTGGTTGGTTAACAGAGTAACTTCAACAGTTTACTTCAGGCAACATATTAGCATTTCTCTTTTTAAATATATAACAGGGAGTAACAATGCTGGTACTCCATGGAGCACAATCCAATTTTTTTTTCTCCTCTTTTTGCTTGGAAAGAGGGTTGTTAGAGCATTGGTAGTGGCTTTTTTTATCTTCATCTTCATCTTCAAATTTGAAGAATCTGTCTTTAAAAAGGTCTGCATTGGCTTCTTCATCTTTATATTTTTACATAACTATAAACAATCATTCTTCAAATATGAAGAAGCACTGTTTNCTTCATCTTCATCTTCAAATTTGAAGAATCTGTCTTTAAAAAGGTCTGCATTGGCTTCTTCATCTTTATATTTTTACATAACTATAAACAATCATTCTTCAAATATGAAGAAGCACTGTTTATTCTTCAAACATTATTTTACTATTTTTTTCTCTCTCATACACATTAAAATTAACTTTGTAAAATTTATATTAAAATAATTTTGATACATAAAATTTGTATTAAGTTGATAATACAAAGTGGATACTAATTGTAAAATATATATAGAAAATAAATAAAAAATAAAAAATAAAAATATTTTATTATTATTTAGTTCAAATTTTGTATAATCTAATATGAGAATCATTCATCAAATACAAAAATATTCTTCAAAAGAAATAATTTTAAAGATGTATATAGAGAAATCATTATTAGTGCTCTTAATGATTCATATTTCATTTTAAGAATGAAGTGCAGATCTAACTAATTGAAGGCAGAGAATCCATGGAAATGGCCTCAGGGGAGCAAGCAACTCGCCATCATGCAAAAGCCAATTGTCAAACAAGATGTTTGGCTGTATGTATATCATCACCTCAGATATTTTCTTGACAGGAAAACCAGAAAAAGAAAAAGGAAACCATCATAGTGCCGATAAGAGTGGGACCCTTTATAATATTACTCACTCATTGAATATCAAAGTAAGAGATCTAATCTGTGACTTTGTGCAGATTTTATCAGCTCCCAACCCACACTGCAACACCCACCCCAACTCTTAAAGATTCTATAAACATGGAGCACGTGAGAGTGCGCATTCAATCTCATAGATTCACTGTCCAAATATAAATCCAAAATGGTGGTGAGAACAATGGAAATGATAATAAAAAAAATGTTGCTGACAGTTCATTGTTTCTTTGTTAGCTGAATGGGTGGTAGTTGGCTTAGAACGACAGTTATATTCCAATGGTCACCGACTCCATTGGGTAGTTTATTCGATGAATTAATGGTACGATGAAACTCAAGTTTTGTTCGTTGCCCTACTATGAAACTCACTAGTGTTTGACAGAAAAATCGCCTGATTGGACAAGAACGGCTAGTGGTGCCCTCTCCCTTCCTTCTCTAGAGCGCCCCCTCAAAAAATCAGACCAGAGGTGGGATTGGAGCTTCGGCTCCTTCCTCCTTTCTTCCTATTCCCTCTAGTTTTTTCTCTTATCTTTTATGAGTTTGTTTGTTTTTCTTTCTTAGACGAAATGCCGATCTGTTGTTCTCCGAAACCCGATGACCACCACGCGCCCCACTGCAAAATTCCCAAGACGCTAATCCTTTAGATGGGAAAAAAATCTAGTTGAATGGAGTCCGCAACACGCGCGGTCCAAAGTGCATGCATGACAGCCATGCGCCACCGCAAGGGAGCTCTATCGTCTCCACACAGGACATTTTTGGGACTAGGGTCACCAGTTTCTTCAAACTCGACCATCTGTCGTGCTCTCAGGGTGGCGTGTGCCCCTTACGCACCATCATAGTCTCTATATTTGTTTTTTTGATTTCCTCTTAAGGTTAAAAATGCGGATCTACAACTTCCAAGCTGTATTTCGCTATTTTTCCATATATCATTTAGGTTTTCTGTTATCTCTTTTGTTTTAGTATCTTGGACACATTGTTCATAGAGTGAAAGTTCTCTCCTCCTCCGGAGGGTGGGGTTTGAAATCTTTATTTTAGACAAAGTGTGGTCTCTTAGACGGTTTTTCTGTAGAGAGTTATAGAAGTTAAGATCTTACCAGTCACAAAAGAATTTGTATAATGGTGAAGTCTCAACTGTGAGTAGTTAGTTTATAATCTGAGATTTTTCCTGTATATGTCAGTCACTGCTATAACTTCGCTTTTATAAGTGAATGAAATCTATTTCCTATATAAAAAAATAATAATATGAAACTCAATTTGTCTCCAACCAAACAAACTGAGTCGTAATATGAGATAGATTAATGGAAACATTTCCATTATTTTGTCCCTCACTTTTTCCCCTAATTTTGACAGGCAGAAAGATCCTCATCCCCTAATCAGATTAACCCACAAGCAATGTCTTGACTAGTTAGTCTATTAACTAAAAAGGAAAAAGACTGAAAAAAACCGTATGAGAAAAGTAGGAAAAGTACAGAGAAAGAGAGAGTTACCCAATAGCATATGCTGAAAAACCCTTTGTTTGATGCCTCCTAAAGTTCCGGTTTTGGTCCTTGGAGAGAATATCCGATATGAGAACTCCTTGTTAGCCTTTGAGATTCCTTCGAAGGAATTCTCTCCACTATCCCGAATGTTTTATCCATCATGTCCCCGAAGCCAGCTCAAACATACACACAACCTAACATATTATACCCGCCTATAATTACATACAGCATCTCTCCTCACCATCATGATCACCTCTTCTCTCTCTATAAATCTCTCTCCTCCCTCTTTCTCTGCCTCTCCTTCTTCGTCTGCTTCGTCTCTGTGCGCTCCGCTTTCTCTAAAAGCTTCGTGCTTTAGCTCCCAGACTACAAAACCCATTTCCCTGTTTTGCAAACGGCGGGCTGAGAAACCAAGAAGAGAGCTTGTTGTGGTTAAGTCCAGCGATATGACTATCAGAGAGGTCATGGAAGATGAGGAGGAGGGACCTCCGTTGCTTGACCCGGATACCGACTCTAGGCCCCGCCGCATTGCGCTCTTCGTTGAGCCTTCCCCCTTTGCGTGAGTCTTTCTCTATTTGCTTCTTATTTTGTTACGAGTAAACAGAGTTTCTGGCGTTTATTCGGATTGGGTTTTCAATAATGAGATATAGGTTTCCTCTAATGCTTTGCTATTTTTGTTTTGACCCGGTTTTGACTTTGCTTTTGGTGATGAATTTGCGATTATTTGCATTATCCGTTGAACTTCTTGTTCGGGTTCGGACATATATTGAGTATCGGATCTGGTAGCTCCTCTCGTGGGAGAGGAGCTACCTTCAAGACTCTGTGAATATGGTGCACGGAAAGATGGTCATTTGTTTTCTTATTTTCGGAGCTTACATGACATTTGGCTATTAGTTATAGCTGCTTGTTGATTTTGATGGAGTTGATATCGGATTATCTTATCTTTTGCCGCACTCTGTCCTTACTTTGTGGCATGGATGAGGCACAATTAGTGCTTGGTGCCTTCTATTAGAAAGAAATTGGTCTAGTCTGCTATGCAATCTGACTGTCTGCTGAGGTTTAGATCTAACTGGATGATCGGAATGTCTCAGCTATAACTTTGTGGATGTTGTTCTTTTGTGCAGCATCACTTCAATGGTATTTTCTTTTTGTAGATGCGTGATTGTGCCAGTTCATCATTAGCTGCTTCTGATGTACATGTTATTTGTTCTTGGATGAATTTAGTTTGTTCAAAATTTGCTGTAATTCTATACTCATTGAGCTTTTACGGTTATTGGTGCCGTGAATTCTGAATGTATGATGTTATCTCAAACTTCAAGTTGTATGAGTGGATTTTTTAAGTTAGCTGTGGGCAATGTGCATTTTTCCATGTGATGCATCTTCATTCCATGTCTTTGATTGTGGTTCATTCCATGCATTTTTAACTTGCTGATAGCTTCTTCAGTTTCTTGACAAGTGTATCGGTTTTAAAATTGTTCATTTTCATGTTGGATACCCATATTGGGTATGAGGCTATGAGCTATTACCTTTGTATCTCTATGCACCTACTGGCCCTTACTTTTATGTTTTCCTCGCTTGTGACAGACCTTGAAACCTACAAGCACAAAATCTAGAAATTGTTATTGGTGGTTTCCTCTCATATAACCATAACCAATGTCAATCTATTGGTTACTCCTATTAAAATATCCAACTGCATTCCAGATTGGAGAAGCCACTCTTAAATTATTGAGGATTTCTTTTTGCTGCCTCTGGACTCTGATGTACTTCCCTCTGTTTTCTTTTCTGAGCTTGAATCTAATAGAAAAGGTCCTTATAACTCTGGGGATGCTTCAGCGAGGTCATGAAAGGGATAGAAGCTCTTCAAGAAATCACAATGACCATCCTTGTCTATATGTGTGTGTACATGTATTGCAGTTTGATGTCGTTTCTTTGGGATCCCTTAAGAGGAGAATCCATATGCCGCAAAACTGGTTGTAAGCCCAAGAAGCTGTTCAAACATTCTTAACATTTGAATACCAAAAATTTTAGGTACCATTATAAATACGTTTCATCTGCATTATGATTTTGGCTGAGATGTCAATAATGTTTGACACAATTATATACTCTGAGATGAGTACGGTTCAATAAGGTCACAAATAAGGCTTTAGCAGATAGTCTAGAAACATGTGAGTTGTGATAAAATGTAGCAGTATGAAAGTTTGATGATCATTGAAAGTGAAATGTTCTCTGTTACTCTTGCAGATATGTGTCAGGGTATAAGAACCGGTTCCAGAATTTTATCAAGTACCTACGTGAAATGGGGGATGAGGTACAATCTTTTTATCTTTCCAGCTCTTTTATCTGTTCTCTGTAGATGTCCTTGACTTATCCTTTTAATGTTAAACCATCCAAGCCTTAACCTGGCTTCATTGCAAGTTCAAAGTTTAATGTGCATTAGCCTCTTTTTTACTGATGTCGTGTTTATTAAAAGCTCATTCCTCATGATGATATTGAGATAATATTCCTTAGAAATTCAGATGTATTTGGCGTTTGCAAGCAGTGCAACAATAAAATCATCCAGTCAAGACTGATTTTGAACACAAGCTTATTCATGTTTTAGCGTTTGTCAAACTAATAATTAGACTGGCGGATCAAATACACAAAAGAAGATTTTAACATTTTTTTTTTTTTTTAATATTCTGAAATGTCCTTGCATGACTGGTGACATTGGCTCATTGATGCATGGTGTAGGTGATGGTTGTGACCACGCATGAAGGTGTGCCCCAGGAGTTTTATGGAGCAAAACTGATTGGATCACGGAGGTTGATCTTGATACCTAATTTGAAATGATTTCTCCTTATAAACCTTTTCAGCATGCCTAATTAATCTATCTTACTTAAGACAAAGTAGTAGTGAAAATACCCCTTTTGTTACAAATATTATTTGACCATGCTATGGCCTTCCCCTGAATTGCACATTCCAAAGTTTCTGAAGATTAATTTTAATTCTTAACTTTACTAAAGTTGAACTGAAGAAAATGTCTGACCCATTCAGTGACTTTTGAGGATGCCTTCACTGAACCAAATTGAATCTGACTCATTTTGTTTTCTAATCAGTTTGCTAGTTTGCGTGCCGCTACTTACCCCTCACCCCCTGTTTGGAACAGCCCTAGGTCACATCTAAAGATACCAAAGTTTTTTCTTTTTACAAATGCTTTCAGCTAGGCCATTACTAAGTTCCTGACAATCGTGTATTTTCTCTGAACCAAATTTCTTGTATCAAGTAATGTTCGTTTGTCTTTTTCATACCTTCATCATGGATCAAATCGTTCATTATACCTGTGCATCCAAGATATTTTCATATGGTTGATCATCTAAGAAATCCTCATTTAATTCTCAATAGGGCTTACCTTTTCTATCCATAAATGTGTTGAGTTCCTTATTCAAGGTTTCATTGTTTCCATTAACATCAAGCAATCATTCAGTTTCACATTTATTATTTGTGCAGGCCAACTATGTATATTGTTTGACTTTTGACTTACTAACCTCCAATGATTTCTGTTTTGAATAATGATCTAGCTGTGAAAATTTCTGCCCAGTTTTCTCATTTATCTATTATTACTTCTCCAGCTTTCCCTGCCCCTGGTACCAGAAAGTGCCACTTTCCCTGGCACTTAGTCCTAGAATAATTTCAGAGGTTGCCCGATTTAAGCCTGACATAATACATGCTTCATCCCCTGGGATAATGGCAAGTTTTTTATTGCTTCTTGTTTCTTTGTGTGATAGAACTTGTGGTTTTCTTTCTTTTTCCTTTTTTTTTTTCTTGGGAGGAGGAGGGGTTTCAGAAGTTAAAAAGAGAAGAATATTGCTTTCACTACTTGGTGACAGTTATTGACCGTCACTTGCAGGTTTTTGGAGCTCTGGCTATTGCAAAACTACTGTGTGTCCCCATAGTGATGTCATATCACACTCATGTACCGGTGTGAGTTTAATTCTTTGCTTTACCAAATCTTGTAATGCATATATTACAATTACCTTCTCATTATTAAATGTGTGGAACATCAACAAATGCATACGCATCTCCACATATAATTATAATCCAAGTGTAAAATTTCCACAAATTTAAGGCAGAGGCCAATTTTTGTTTTCATTGGCAGATACATTCCAAGATACACCTTCAGTTGGCTGGTGAAACCCATGTGGTTAGTTATAAGTATGTGCCGCCCCCCTTTTTTTTCTCGCCTCCATTTTTAATTATTGACTGGATGTTAAGTTAACCTCTTGGTCGTTCAATTTCAGAATTTCTACACAGAGCAGCTGACCTTACACTGGTGCCCTCGGCTGCCATTGCTAGGGATCTTGAAGAAGCTAGGGTGACAGCCGGTGAGTATGAACGTACAAGTACCTTGTTGACTGACAGTATGTAGTTGACCTTAATTATTGCCTCTATGGTATATACAGTTATGCTACCAATCGTTTTCCTAATCTTTCTAGTTTTTAAGATTTTATTTTCTCCCTGAAACTGCCCTTTGTGCTAGTATAGACTAAGAAACTTGTATCATGCCAGGCCGCTGTAGATTAAGCTGACTTGCTTTCTGACGTTGCTTGTTTTCAGCTAACAAAATCCGTCTTTGGAATAAGGGTGTTGATTCTGAAAGCTTCCACCCCCATTTTAAGTCACATGAGATGCGAGTAAGACTAAGGTAGGTCAATTCTCTAGTTTGTTTTTTTTTTTCATTCCGTCTTCTCATTTGCACATACTAGGAGTTTCACTTCACTGCTCTACTTTTTTGTCCCATGCAGCAATGGTGAACCTGAGAAACCATTGATAGTTCATGTTGGACGACTTGGAGTGGAGAAGAGTTTGGATTTCCTGAAGGGGTAGTTCTCTAGGCACCAAACCTTAAGTTCATATATAGCTCAGGGAGGGATGGGCTTATCATTTCTTGTATTTGTGCCTGTCTGTTCTTTTTGTAATGTTTGACATGGTTTTCTTCGCTCCCTCTGCAATTTTTGACATTTGGAAAACATTTTCTAACAGGGTTATGGATAGGCTTCCAGAAGCACGAATTGCTTTTATCGGAGATGGACCATATAGGTAATATATCCTCTGACCCATCATGTAGTGCTTTATTTCTTAATATTGTTGAAGGTCACCCCAAGACAATGTCAGTCGTCTTTTGTCAGATTCTATCATGTCTATAGCCCATCTCTTGGATGGGGATGAAGTATCACAACAATCAGGAAGAGGTTCCTAAACATTGAATTATGTAGTCTGTCCTAACCAGCTCCGGTATATCATTATTGTGAACGGAGCTCGTGTAGCCTACAGAATATGAGATGTTAATTTAGTTGCATCAAGTTGGCCTGCACTTCATTTTACAAAATATACATTATTTCTTGACAGAGAGGAGCTGGAAAAATTGTTTGCCGGCATGCCTGCAGTATTTACAGGGATGCTAGGAGGTGAAGAGCTTTCACAGGCATACGCCAGTGGGGATGTATTTGTTATGCCTTCAGAATCTGAGACACTTGGGCTTGTTGTTTTGGAGGCCATGTCTTCAGGAATTCCTGTGGTGGGTGTTCGTGCTGGGGGAATCCCAGAAATAATCTCTCCAGAGCAGGAGGGAAAAACTGGTTTTCTTTATAACCCTGGTGATCTTGATGACTGCGTGAGCAAATTGAAGACTTTGTTGTACAATCGAGAGTTGAGAGAAGCCATGGGCAAAGCCTCACGTGAAGACATGGAAAAGTATGATTGGAAGGCAGCAACCAAAAAGATACGCAACGAACAGTACAATGCAGCCATCTGGTTCTGGCGCAAGAACAGAGCACAACTACTCAGACCTCTTCAATGGCTGGCAAAACGCCTTTTCCCATCCCCAGAAGTTATATAAGTGATGGAAAATTGTCTTGGGGTTTTCATTACTGCTCTTTGCCACCTTTGCTCTTGACATCAAGGGAACCCTTGTGGGATGTACGCGTGATTGATTGCCATGCATTCATCTGTTGTACATAATGACCATAATATGGTCAGATGTGCTGTATTTTGTGGCATAATCTGTTGGTTTAACGTAACAACATTGGTAAGTTTTTTTATTTTTTTTTAACCAACATTGGCAAGTTTTGAAGCTTAGTGTTCCGTACGTGTCGCCTTCTTCTCTGTAATTTTCAGTCTTCCACTAGAATGGCTTCTTATACATGTTTTTAAGAAACTATATGTACATTCAGATGTATATATACATTCTTATCGCATATAGGAGTTTCTCAAAGACTATTTAAGCCTGGATTTATCAGAATCTCTAGTTGAAAATTAAGTTTTCTTCCCGGCAGAAGTTGCCGTCCTGGCGCAGAATATATAGTCCAGGCGTGGGCACCAAGGTCACTATTTCAGTACATCCCCTAAATCATCTGTGGCACTGGCTTTGTATGGTTGCAGTCCTTCTCAACTCCTTGAGGGTTGAGGCATTCAACCAAATAATTATGTAACATTTGCTACGTTTGACATCAGATTTCTTCGGTGGAATGCCTTCATTTGCCGTAGAGTAAAAAATTGAGCTTTTAAAGTTCCGTTTGGATGTTGAGGTGATTTCAGATAATCAGAGTTCTGTAAATAGTAATATTTTATAAGTATCATTGAGATGTATTTGAATGTATAAAAGTAGATATATGCTTGAATGTATGAAGTAGGTTGAAATATATTTTAACATTTTATGAAAAGTCAAAAAATATTTAGTTCTATCAATGATTAGATTGGGATGAGTTACGATGATTTCATCTTCCAAACACAACAAGCCTTTAGAAGATATTCAATGAATTCAGTTCAGGGCACTTATGCGTTTATCCTAAGGTTTTCTCCATGGGATGCCCGGTGGCCGGTTAGCGTGAAGGACACCAGATTTTGCATTTCCCACAGAAATTTGTGAACATCCAGATTCTTTATAGTTTTCTCTTAACTCTTATTTTTTAATATTATTATTATTTAAAAATTTAAAAAAGTTAAATTATTTATTATATTTTGTGTGAAAATTTAAAAAATTATAATAATTAGATGAGATAAGTTGAAAGATTTTTATATTCAAACCAGGCCAAATCTTGTAATATTTATTAAATATTTAATGTCAGAAATATTTATGAGAATTACATTGAAAATCGTTTTATTTGTATTTCTCACGCATATAATAAGTCTTAAAATTCGACAAAATTTTCAGAATATTTTTATTTGTAATAAAATTCACCACAATAATTAATCGGGTACATATTTATTTTTTTCTTAATCAGCGTATTATCTTTTAAATCATAAATCATTATAAGTACTCAATTGATAATATATAGTGTAGAATAAAAAGTACTGAGACAGTCATAAGAGTAATGCTAAATATAATTTTGAAGTGTACAAGTCTCTTACATTATTTCTTAAAAAAATAAATTTATAAACTGACGTAACTTAATGTAGTACCTTAGATTGTAAAATACTTTTATTGTAAAATAAATATGTTATATATTAGTGTACCTTTAAAAATACGATAAATGTTTGAGTTATAAAGAGATTTCATAAAAATAAATTTGTAAGCTGATGCAACTTAATGTAGTACCTTAGATTGTAAAACTATTTTTAATATAAAATAGATCTAACGTTTTATACAAAGTTATGTTAATTTGTATATTTACTTTTGAAAAATGATTTGTGTAAGGGGTTTTTTCCCCTTCTGTCTCAGCGGGCCTGAGAATGGCAAATAAAGGAACAAGAAGCGAAGGCCCAGCCCAGAACAAGTAGACTCTTCGACCTGGCCTATGGGTCGGCTCCTCTAAACGCTACCTGCATGAGGGAACGTACTGCAGAATATGAGACTCGCCAACCTGGAAACCCCTTGAATAGTGTCCAGCCCTTGAGTGCTTGTCCGCGTAATGGGCAAGAAGTACGGGGGACCCTCTCTGACATGAAAGGCATTAATGGACCACCAAGGACACTAGTGAGGTAAGGCAAATCAGGGAACCACGCCGCATTAATAACACCACTACCCGAGCTACACGTCACATTAATGATGTTGTCATAGAGCCGCGCCGCATTAAAAGACTCTGACAAAAAGAATAGTACGAATGACAAAGACTCCATAGGGCAAACACGACTGTCTCCCCCCAGACTCCTGTATAATAATAACAACTCCAAGGTACGAGAAAGTTCTTTAATCCCTAGACTCTCTTACTTAATTACAAAATTTCAAGAAACTTTATTGACTTTGGCATCGAAGACTCCCTAGCCCCAAGGCCATCCTCTCCCAGTTGTCTTCTTTATTTTCGTAGGCCTAGTTCTAAACACCTGAGTTGCTGGAATCTAGTCCAAAGGCGTACGAAACACAACATTAATAATGGCATCGTATGTGGGATCGTTATAGATTTTTCGTGTACTTCGTATGCTTGCGACAACCCGTTTTGGACAGCTCAGAAGCGACACAAAGGAAGCCATGAAGGCACTGTTGAAAACCATGAAAGAATGGGTGACGAAGCTGATCGACGAGGTACAAATGCTTTGCAAAAAGAACGAGAAGCTCAGAAAGCCTCAACGAGTGCAGGACGAGGAAGTAAAGCCCAACGATAGCGAGCACATGGGGTCTCGTAACACAGGAGTTGGGGAAAATAGGGAGGAAGAAAGGAAGAACATACAAGACGAGCTCCATAATCTCAAAGGAAAGTACAAAGAGATTGCAAGGAAGGTGGACACATTGTTATCGATGGACCAACTGCTCACGAGCACTAGTCTACCCTACACGGAGGAAGTGATGGTCGTGCCCTTACCACCAAAGTTCAAGATCCCAACCATGGAGCTATATGATGGAGGGAGGGACCCCCTTGAAACCTCCAGGGCTCACATGACGTTGCACGGCTTCCCAGACAAAGTGGCATGCAGGGAGTTCTCGCTGACCCTAAAGGGGCAAGCACGAGTGTGGTTCAGGTCTCTGGCGCCTAGATCTGTAAATAGCTTTAGCGAGTCGTCCCAAATTTTTCTGACCCAGTTCATGTCGAGTTGGAGAAGGCGGCATCCAGCAGCATACCTCCTCACCATCAAGCAAGGAGAGGAGGAGAGCATGAAGTCCTACCTATCCCGGTTTAACAAGGAGTGACCACTGATGACCAGAACGAGAAAATAACCCTAGTGGCCATGATCCCAGTTCATGGCCAAGCTGGCAAAGAGGACTCCCCTGACGCTATGAGAGTTCAGGGATCAAGCCAACAACTTCATCAATGGTGAGGACACTCTTCAGGGCTCTAACAGAGCCAAGAAAGAAGGAGTTTAAGCAAGCGAAAAGAAAAGCAAGGGCTTCGTCAAAGGCTAAGGCCCACGAGAAGGTAGAGAAGAGTGTCAAAGACAAAAGAAGGGAGAAAGCTACGACGAGGGGACCAGGATCTCAACTCGACATGCTTGCATTCACCATCCAAGAGGCTGACACCTCTGCCGCCTACAAAGATGATGACCGAGGCATCGCCCGCCGTTACTGCACATACCACAGGTCCACCTTAAATAACACCAAGGACTGCTTCTCCCAGCAAGGGAGAAAAGAGCATGCGGAACAGACGAGGCAACATTATCTCCCCTTCCAGAGATTGGAGTAGGAAAGAAGGGGAAAGTCGAGGGAAAGGAGTGTAGACCGAGTTGACCGGCGCAGAAGGGAAGAAAGCCCTCGACGACGACCACCAACACGAGGACCACATCAATACTGCCCTCGTTCGCCACCGCGGAGGGGACTTTCACTCAGGGAAATCTGGATCATAGTAGAAGGGTTCACAAGCGGGGGCACTTCCACCTCAAGTAGAAAGACACATGCTAGGCGGGCCCGGTATCATGAGGTGAACTCACAGAGTACCACCCCACCAAGCACCGAAGGGGTGAGCTGACCCCAGTCATCTCCTTTGCAGAGGCTAACGAGGAGGGTGTCCTATACTCACACGATAATGCTTTTGTGGTGACTATGTTGGTCACCAACTTCACCACCCGAAAAATCCTTAATGACAACGGAAGCTCTGTGGACATCCTGTTCTAAGAGGCCTTCACCAGGATGGGAATTGATACTACCTGGCTGCATCCAGCCCCCATGTCGTTGAAGGGCTTCTCTGAGAGTATGGTTCATCTTGTGGGAACCATCACACTGTCGGTTCTAGTTGTCAGCGCCCCTTGAACGACCTCAATCATAGTTGACTTCCTAGTGGTAAGAACCCCACCGTCATACAATTCCATCATCGAAAAACCCACCCTCAACATCTTGTTTCCCATCACATTGACCTACCACCTCAAAATGAAGTTCTCAACTCCTTGCAGAATGGGAGAAATCCGAGGCAAACAGGTCCTAGCAAGAGAATGCTACGTCTAAGAGCTGAAGCAGAAGGATAGTGGGGTGATCCTAGACGGCACCTCCAAGAGAGAGTTGGCTATGCATCGCTTGGAGAGCCCTAGTAGGCCTTAGTCTGCGACTTGCCCTACCGAGCTTGAGGGGGAGTGGGAAGGTGCATGGCCCCAGAAGTAGAGGCAGAATGAACGAAAACTCCTCAACTGAAGGCTCTGTTTCCCTTTCTTTTGTAATGTGTCATTTATTGACTGTAAATTCTTGCTATTTAATGAAATGCGTGATTTTTCAAGACAATACAATACATCTACTTCAAACTTTCATGTTATCAACAAAACATTGACAAGACGATCTACAATTCACAAAATCTGCAACAACAAAATCATCATCAAATCAATGCCTACCTTCCCTACGATGTCAAAGGGCAGGAGTAGGTCCCGTCCCAAACTGTCCAAACAACGTACCCCCGCGAGATCAAAGGGAGAGCTAGGCCGAACAACTTACCCCGACTCCCATTGCAGCGAAGAGTGGACCAGCCACATTGCTATCTGAATAAGTTACCTCCATTGTAGGGCACCAAAAGAATGAACACGCCAAAGGTTGCTTCACCTTTCCTGCGGTGGAGTGCAAGCATATTCAGTCTCAAACTGTCTGAAAAGCGTACCTCCTATGGGATCAAAGGAAGAGTTAGGCCAAAGACCTCTCTATCCCTCCAACGATGGAGAGCGGGTCCTGCCCCCTCGGTGGCCCGAACAACTACCTCGACCTTTTCCATAACGAAGATTGGGATCAGCGCCAGCCTAACCAAACACTTACCTTTTCTACGATATGAACGAGCGAGAGCAAGTCCAGTCTCAAATTGCCATAACAACGTACCTACTGCGGGAACAAAGGGGAGAACTAGCATGAAGACCATTCTACCCCTCCCTCAATGGAGAGTGGGTCATGCCCCCTCTGTGGCCCGAACAACTTACACCGACTCCTATCGCGGCAAAGAGCGGACCAACTAGATTGTTGTTTGAAATTACCTCTTCCGTGAGATACCAGAGAGAATGATAAGCCAAAAGGTTGCCTTATCCCTCCTGTGGCGGATTGCGGGTTAGTCCTTATCTGGCCGAAGACAAAAGACTTACCTTCTTCCTCAGTGTCAACAGGCGGGAGTAGGTCTAGTTGCAAACTACCCGAAAACTTACCTCATTGAGGGATTTAAAGGGATGAGTCACGCCAAAGGCTGCTCTATCCCTCCCGCGGAGGAGTGCAGATCCAGTTACATGCCAACACTTCTATTATTTTCTTTCAGTTACATGCCAAAGTAAAGCATGACAACATAAAATGGAAGCACTAAAGGACTAGGCGGGGTAAGACAAATTCAAAAGATAGACGGCAAAAAGTGAAAAATGATGTACGGAAAAGGCAGAGAGACATTAATCTGGTCAAACAAAGTCGCTAAACACCTCAAGAGAACAACTACCTAACAAGGGCGAACGAAGATAACACAAACAGATAAGCAGTCAGCTAGTGGGATAGTCAGGAATAGGTTAGGCACTGGCGGGGTGGATTGCAAGCTTCGTGCGGCGACCACCCTTGCCTAGTGCCACACCCGCAATTTCCTGCGACAAAACTCCCCAAGCCAACCATGAAAAAGGAGAAAAAGGGAAAAACGTAGAAGGAAGCATCAGAGAAGAGCAAAATGACAAAAGGGAAACATCATTAATACAAGCAGCCCGGCACCACGAAATATGAAGCAATCTTATTAATGATAAAAAATTACATACAAGCCGCATGGTGACGACGTAGAGGTATATACATTTACTAAAAAGAAAAGAAAAGGAAAGAAGAGCAAAATAAAATAGCAGTAGTGGCACCAAGAAGCTAGGACATGGCGACGTCAGAATCCTGATCGAAGACCTCGGCATTGGGAGCGCAAACCCAGGAACTTCGAGATCAAGATCGCCGGACTCGGGAGCAGCAGGTTTAGCACGGCTAGGAAGATAGGACCCGTAAAAGCATCAGGGGATCTCTTTCCTCCAC
The DNA here is from genome assembly GCA_003123785.1 of Pterocarya stenoptera. Classification (NCBI taxonomy): domain Eukaryota; kingdom Viridiplantae; phylum Streptophyta; class Magnoliopsida; order Fagales; family Juglandaceae; genus Pterocarya; species Pterocarya stenoptera. Next base: position 59,752 of record QEOT01003756.1, on the reverse strand, counting down.
AACTTGCGGTTGAACACGAAAGCCTATTTGTCAACGACGATCTATCTAAGGTCAGGGTCCCGTAAATATTTCTCGAGGGTTCGCGAACATAATTGCAGTTTTTCCAGGATGTGGTCCCGCATCGACCTAAGACTCTCAATGCCCGAAATCGACTTCAACTGCCTGTCCAAACGAGAGGTGACCTCTTGTACCCGGGATAGGTCGCCCTGAAGATGTGTAACAAGTTGCTCCGTCCGCTGGCCGTCTTCTCTCGCTTTCTTCTTGAGCCTCTTTCGACGATGGTTAAGCTTCTCGTTTTTCCTGCGCTCCTCCTCCAAGGCAAGTTGTAATCTCCTCAGCTCTTGCTCAAGCTCTTCCCTCTCGCCGAGACCACACAGTAAGGCAGTCAGGTCATTGCATGAAGGTCTAGGTTTTCCTATTTGACGACCTTCTGGTCGTCTACAATAAAAGCTGCTAGCTGAGAGGAACCTAACAACAAGAGAGGCCAACATGCAACAATCAATAAAGGGAATCTAGAAAATAGTGAAAGAAAGGAAAAAGACAAAGAAATAAGTCTCCGAATCTTGTGGAAAAAGCCAAACAAACAGGAAACACTTGGCGACCTGGTTGATAGTTTCTGCACAACACCCCCCATTTCTAGTCGGACCAAAGGGGGATAACTTTTACTGAGCCCTTAGCATCAAACGTTTGTGCAGCCACCTCGGTCCGATGAGCCCCGTCGACAACCTCTTTGGCACACATTCTCACTTGGGAGGGCAGATCCCTGCATGAACCTCTCGAATTAGAGCCGACTATAACATCTAGAAGGAGACCGCCTTCCGTTTGGTGCTCCGCCTGGGTAGGCAGATCTTCACATAGACCCCCTAAGCCTACTCCAACTACAATATCCAGAAGGGGACCACCTTCCACTCATTGCTCCACCTCCACGACACGGTTACTTGAAGTCATGGCCGCCCTCCCAATGATGGTGTCCAAGCCTCCAAGTGACTCAAGGTCCTCCTCACCTGCTGCGGAGCCCGAACCCCCAAGCAAACCTCAACCTCACTTTCAAGGGAGCGATTACCGAAAACAGAATGAGCTGAAGAAGGGGAGGAGACCCCCGGAGAACGCTGGCCCACGACAGCTCGTCGGGGAATCTCGACCTCAAAAACTCCCTAGAGTAGGGCGTTAATTTCACCCGTTTCTAGGAGCACATCACCAGCATCAGTCGGTGGGGCAGCACTACAGGAAAGTCATCCAAAGGGCCTCTCACTGGTGTATCCAAGGACTTTAAGAAAAAAGGTCCTACCGGCACCTCTAAGCCAGTAGGACCGCGGGACGCTTCCACCAGCGTAACCAGGGTGACGGGACGATGGACCTCAGGCGCCATGAAGGGGATCCGCTGACGGCCCCAGTCCCGTCCAAGCGAGTTTTCTTTCCCTTGGCCAATGGAGAAGGATCCAAGGGGCGCTTCCGAGCAGGAGTAACCCGAGACCAGGCAACGGTCACCTTGTCGTCAAAAGCAGCGTGACTAAAGGGAGGCAAAGAAACCCTTAGGCTCTCCTTAGAAAGAAGGGCTCTCGAGGAGACACTATTGGGGTTCTTCTTCACCCACTCCCCAACGACAGCGATATGCCATGACTCGGCGAGGGTGGTCGTCGAATGCACCACCTTGTCCTCAAGAACCCTACCCCAGTTGCTTCAAATCAGGAATTTGCGACGGTTCACCTAATCAACCAGAAACTCCCATCCGCAGCCAGCCATGAAAAAGAACTTTGGTGACCAGTCATTCACCTTACGGTACCGCAACTCTTGATTGATGAGGGAGTGCATCGTCCTAAAGTTGCAAACGTTCCCCTTCTGCCGCAACACCTTATGAGTGAGGAGGAACTCATGTCCGATGAGGTCAACTTGCTCTAGGTTGGACTCCAACAAGGCACATCGCCAAATGATGCTGCAGCAAATCAAGAGTCTCCAAGCATTCAAGTGAAGCTAAGATGGGGCTAGACTAAGACAATCGAGCAAATAGCGAACGAGATGAGGGAAAGGAAGCCTCAAACCACATGTAAACATAAAAGGAAAGAGGGCCATAGGAGAAGAGTGACCCTCAGCGTCAACAACACCCTTGTGTGGGTCAAGGACCTCAAAGAGCATCGATTCTGGCACCTAGTAAGTAAGGGGCCAGTGATGCCAGCATCGCTGCTTGAATGTTGGAACACCAACTGCTCCCCCAAAAAGATGGCCCAACATCGCCAACCTCTAAAGCATCTCCTCCACAGGAAGCCATGGATTGGGTGGATTTCGCGGAGGCCATCGACAAAGAAGTAGAATGTAGTAGAAAAAGGAAAATAGGTAAAAAGGAGAAGGAGTTGGGAGAACAAGGATGACATGAAGATTATAGTGTGGTGAAGGTAAAGGAGACCCTAATCTAGATTGCATTTATATAGGAGAAAGGCAATGGTTAATCTCCCACACCTCGTGGTAGAAGGGAGAGGTATGAGACACTTCAAGTTTTGGAAAATATGCACCATGAAGCGATGTGAAGGCGAAGAGCTGCCTGACGCCCTTGACACTGCTACAATTGAAAAGACGCCATCAAATTTATCAAGAAATGCGCCAAAAAAATGGAAAGGGAACGATATTAGGGCAGCCAAGTGACAGGAAACCACCTCAAACTTTGGAGCTATGTGCACGTCAATAGAGGGAACCTGACCTCAATGAAAAGGCGGGTTTGAGATTAATAATAATAATTCATACCGTACGATCCGGTAAGAATTAGCGGGGTGATTGTAAGTGGTTTCCCCCTATCTTAGTAGACCTAAGAAGGGCAACTAAGGGGAAGCACCAAAGGCCCAGCCTAGAACAGGTAGACTATTCGGCCCGGCTCACGGGTAGGTTCTTCTGGACGCTACCTGTATGAGGGAACGTGTTGCAAAGGGATGAGACTTGCCGATCTGGATACCACTTGAACAGTGTCCAATCCTTGAGTGCTTGTTCGCGTAATGGGCAGGAAGTACGGGGGACCCTTGATCCTCTGACATGGAAGGTATCAACGAACCACCAAGGACACCAACTGGGTGAGGCGAATCGGGGAACCACATCGCACTAATGGCACCACCACCCGAATTACACGTCACATGAATGACGTCGTCGCAAAGCCATACCGCATTGAAGGACTTTAACAAAATGAAAGACATGGACTCCATGAGAGTAGACATGATCTGTCCCCCCCCCACACAGACTCCTGATATAAATAGCAAATCCCAAGTACGAGAAAGTATTTTTAATCTCTAGACTCTCTTATTTATTTACAAACTTCTAAGAGATTTTACTGACTTTAGTATCGTAGACTCCCCGACCCCAAGGTCACTTTCTCTCAGTTACCTTCTTCTCTATTTTCGTAGATCAAGTTTTGAAGACCTGAATTGCTGAAACTTAACTCAAAGATGTACGAAATACAACATTAATAATTTGTACAAGCTCTAAATAGACAAATTTCGCACAAGACTTTATAAAAAAGTGTTACTCCCAATGAAAAGTGTAAAAAAAAAATCATTATTTTTTAGTAGATCTATTCTTTTACAAAATACCTCTAGAAAATTTATCTATTTAAAACTTTAAATTGGATTCCTCGTTTACTTTTATGAGATGTAATTGATCGTGACTCGACCTTCCCAACGTCAAATGCCCCACGTACGAATTAATCACACGGTGGTGCTACTGCTCGAGACGTATTGCATGAACTCCGTATCGGTCTCAAGCCCTTCCATTGTTCCGGCCGCCAAAACCACCTCCAGATCCACGCTTCCGTTGCCTTCTCTCCCCGGAAACGCCGATATTTTGCCGTCGAATTTGTTCGCCGCCCCACTCCGCACCGCCAATGGTCGGCCCCACCCGAAATCGTTGTCATACATCGGGAATCTCGGCGAGCTCCCCATGGTCATCGATGCACCGTCGAAGTTCCCCAGCGGGAACACACTTGGCTCCCTCTCCCAATTCGCTATGCCCCGGCGCACCGTGGCGTCGTCATGCGCAACCACGTTCTGGTGGAGGAGATCGGCGCACCATCTTAGATCCCTTGAAAGAAGCTCCCCGGCCGTAGCTACAGTGGGGATGCTCTGAATTGTGTTGCCGAAATGGAATGGGTCCAGCCGTGGCTCGATACGGTGGCGACAGTTCACGGCCATCCGGAATGTCGTCGTTTTGCTGGGCGTCAACTTCCTCGCACGTGTCACCGAACGCCAAAGCTGAGCACAAAGCGACTGGAACGACGATATCGCCGTCGTTCGGTTCGATAAGTTGTTCCTCAGCCAACCCTCGAGGACAGATGTTATTTTACCGTTAGATGCATCGTTATCCAAATTAACGGTTTGCCCACCATCATTACATTGCTTCCCAAGTAACTCCACCGCGGACTGATCGACAACACTGTTATCCACCACAGTCTGCAATTGGTTATAGTCATTAGCTCTAAGTTTTAGCTTCAGAATCGCTTCCCTGCTGAAGTGAAAGATTCTCTCACGCAACGCCACATCACCAGAGAAGGTCACCTTCGGGCCGCCGGGTGGGAATTTAAGCACCGCAGGCGAATTGAACATGTTGCTTCGGCAAAAGCATGGTGCTTTGGATATCCTCTTCGCTCCTCTGCAAATCTCGGCGAATGTGTTGAAGAAATGCCAGAAGGACGTCCCGTCCGTGACGGCGTGGTTGACGGTGCAGCTGATGAAAAGGGCATCGTTTAACTCGGTGACCTGAACGGCAGCTAAGGGCTTGAAGTGGCCGGAGTAGCTGATTGTTCTGTCAAAGGGAAAGAACTCTTTGAAACAGTCAGGGACGTACTCTGAAGAGAGAAGGTAGTGAACGGAGAGATGTTTGGCTTTGGCGTGGATGAAGTCGACGCCCTCATCGTTGCAGATGATGTGGATATGGCCATCAGGGTCGGTGGAGAGACGGCCAGCGAGGGCGGGGAAGTGGGTGAGAGTGAGAGACAAAGAGCGTTTGAGAAAGCAGAGGAGATGGTCGATGGAGTAGGGTGGGCGGGACAGGAGGACACCCTTTTGGATGTACTGACATGAGAGCATGGGCAGGTCGGAGACTGATAGCTTTAGGGGCTTCAGGTCTGATTTTCGTTCTGGAAAAATGGTGGATTTGGCAACAACATTGACTACCGAAGACGAAGAAGAAGGCATCTTAATTTGAGTCGTTTGTATTAGGAATTTTGGCTTTGGTGGGTGTTGTGTGAGTTTGTTGGGGGTGAGAATACGCATACGAATGATCAGTGTTTAAATAGAGGATCGATCAGGGAAAGATCATGAGAAATTGAGTTCCGGATTCATGCACTGAAACTGAAGCTGCTACGTGCTTTCGTAGCATGCTAAGGGGAGCAAGATCAGCATTATATATAAATATATAGCATTTCTGATTCCAGTAATTACGTTTATGTCTCTGCAACTAGCTATTTTAGATTAAGGATGACTAAGCCAAAGATGGGCAGTTTCGGAAATTCAACCTGAAGTTAACATTTTTTAAATTTATTCGTCATCATTTTTCTCATTATTAGAGATAACGAGAGATGGTGATAATTGAGATGACGAGCAAGTTGGAAAGGGCAGTTTTCAATTGCTACATGTGCTATAATATCTAAAATCCAGCTGCTTCTGGGAAAGGCCGGTACTAGTTCTACCAATAATCCTACTAACTTTACTAGTACTAGGCTTATCCCCCCATTGCCAAGATAGTTCCGACGAGCCCAATTCTTTTGACTCCATGTCATATTATAAATATTAAGATAAACGTGGGACAAATTTAATTGGATCTTTCTGATTTGAGAAAGCATTAACATGAGGTTGATGAAGTACTGAGCCGCGTACGTACATGAAATATGAATGATCGTTCATTGCTAATTATTAGATAGAAAGTGCCAACATCATGCAGCTGCAATATGCAGCATGGGACAAAGAAAAACTCGGGGGTGCTTGGAATAAGCAGCTAGCTAGATTAATGCTGCTTTTAATTTGCAGTAATTAAAAACTAGTTATAAAAAAGTTATGCTTTATATATGGGCAATGTTAGGTTTCGTTGGGCGTGCTCTTAGTATATTTTTATTTTTTTTAAATACTGTTTTAACAACTTTAATTATTAAGAAAAAAATACAGGATTTCATAAATAATCAATTCTTAACTATTAACAAAAAAAAAAATTAAAATAACCGAGTAATAATTTTGAGGCAAAGTATATTTTTCTTTATATATATATATATATGGATATATATATATATAATATATGGATATATATATATATATATATATAGATATATAGGACCTCTCTGTCCGGGTGCAATAAGAGTACTTTCCAAAAGTCCCCCCGCCAGATTCATGTTAAGCGAGGCAGTACGTACGTTGTAGAAGTAAAGAATGCCCCAGATCGATCGTTAGCATTTGATCCCTAGACCCACCATCGAATTACATATTGGGCCTTCCCTTCTCCAAGATTTGATAGCTAGATTTAACTTAGAACTAAGCATGCCTTTTGGAAATATGAACCTTAACTGTTTGGCCACCAAACAAGAGATTGTACTTTATGATTAGTTAGAAATCTTTTTAAATGTGTTCATTGCGAATTGAAAATTTGTAACTTTTCAAAAGTGCTCTTTCATGTATTCTCTATAAATAGAAAATCTCACCAATAAATTTAATCACTCCAAATTCTCCAGAAAATTAGGGAAACACTTCCTCATTCATTTTGTATCTTTCTTTCTTTAGACTTTGGCTATTTTATGTTGGGCTCGAAAATCTTCTTTCGTATGTACTAAAAATGAGATTAACGACGTTATTGTATCTTACAAGTAGACTGTCAAGAAACTAATACATGTTAAGATTTGGATGCGACATAATATACTTCAAGGAAAGCGTCCGTTATAACAAGCCTCAACGTTGGGTTCTTTCTTGCTAAATTGTTCGTACTATTTTTTTTTTTTCTCTACTTTACAAAGTGCATGCACATATATCTCTTATATCCACATTTTCACAACAATCATAGAGTAGATTCTCTCACTTTGTTAAACTAGAGTTGTATTGTTAATCGATTGGATATCAACATGAATTCTAACGAACTTATTGCACCTGAGAAATTTGAAAGAATCAATTTTAAGCATTACCAATAAATTATGAAAATCTTTCTTACCATGCTTTGACTATATGTTGTTATTGAAAATAATCCTTGTTGAAGTCGTTGTTTTGTATCCTGGGCAACTCAGCAGTTCCTCTTGATGACTTGCAAGATCCACTAAAGTGAGGGCTCGGGGTGGTGAGGGACACCTCCGATACCTAAGTTAGAATAATCTCTTTGTGAGGAGTGCATAGGAGAAAGTATTCAAGAGAGTGAGTATGAGCCAAGATCAAAGCTTTAGATCCATTTACCTAAGCCTGGGATGTGCTTATATACCCAGTCGTGGTGGTCCCCACCCACTGCTAGCAGTTGTACAAGGGCGTATTGAGCGCTGTATTGGTGGCAAGGTTCCCCCCTGTCATGTCAGCCGTCGCCTTGTCGTATTGTACGCTGGTAACTCTTTCTTTCTCCCTTCGTCTCTTATGGCAGGTGAGAGGGAGGAGCACAAACTATCATGGTTACTGGGGTGGGTGGACGTCTGGCTCTGACGTTGCGTGCTGGTCCCTCTGGCCATTTAATGTGGCGTGTCCATTGTTTCGGTATGGGCTGTGGTTCGAACAGGTGACACAATTAGTCACCATATCTAACAGGCCTTCTTGTCCTTCATTTGCAACTTTTGTGTTGGGGTTACCTATTACTGGCTTGGCCCACGAGGGGAGTGAACCCTATGCGGCCCAAGGTGGGAAATAAGCCCCCTCTCAGTACCCCGCAAATTCTCACGGTATTCAAGCAGTGAGAATTCAAAAGTCATTTTTCATCGCCGACGTCCATCGCTTAACTGTTACAACGGGTTATGCCCATGTTGCTGGCATCAGTTATCGCTACCATGCGTGAGGAGGGGGGGTTTGTCATCCATTCGATTACGGATTGGTCTATATCCTCCATGGGCATGATTCTTTCTCCTTTGTGCCAGGAGCGTGCGCGACGGTTTATTTACCCCATCATTACACACAATAAGGATCTCAGGATTTGCTCCTGATGCTTCGTCTCTGACGGTTCCTGTCACTTCATGCGTCACGTAACTCAATCGATACATTCCTTTATTTAAACCCAATTCCCTCATCATTGTCACTTCCCCACTGTTTCTTCTTTGTGAGCCCCTTCCTTGTGTGCTCTTGCTATCCTTGCCTTTTCCTTCATGTTCCTTCCTTCCTTGCCTTCAGCCATTTCCAGCTCCGCCTTTCGCCCACCTTAGATGGCTCCCAAGAACGTCCCTCTCCTTGGCCCTAAGAAGGACCACTTCACGCATTTCGAGGAGACCTTTGGTGACCCTGAAAAGGTGGCTAAACCGCCGCAGGAGAGAAGCCGCCATTCCTTGAAGGTCAAAATTGGGAGTCAATAGCCTCTCTCACTGACCTTCGTGTGCTAATGGGGATGTTAGGCGTTCCCGGTTTGGTAGTTTTGGAAGTCCTAGGCCACCGTGCTGCGGCCATCAACGATGAGGGTTTTGCTACGAAGGTCAGTGAGAGAATGGGCTACTACGAGGGTTTCCCCCCTAATGTTTGCGAATGGGCTACTGCTACCATTTGTTGCTCTATTCATGATGTTTTGGACTACCTTCGCTTGGCGTTTGCTTAGCTCCATCCGAATGCATGGCTGCACTTGGTCGCGATTTGTGTGATTTACACTATGGTGTTGAGCTTCGGGACTGAGCAATATTCTAATTCTACCGCATGAGAGTTTCTTTCTGTGTACAAGGTGCTGCGCCTTGACAGACAGCTGTGTAGTTTCAAGGTGCGTGGCCGAAAGTGGATCACCAGCCTAGAGAAGTGCTTTTGCCGTATCAAAGACTGGACCAAGTGATTCTTCTTCGTGTCTGGCACAGGCTGGGAGTATCCCAAGGGAGAAGTTGTTCATCAAGAGTTCCCGGTTCGGGCTATTTGGGGGGCCATGCTGAATGATAGTCCATTTTCATCACCCTATCCAAACAGAAGGAGGCCATCATGTCCTGGGTCAAGGTCCATCCCGATGACTTGATGTCAGACGTTGTGCTGACCGACACTAACATTCGTCACCACCTTTCTACCCCAAACCGCTCCTTCGTCCTGGGTCGGCATTTCCTTAGAGAGCCCCCTGCTTCCCGAGGCCAGAAAAGGCCTTTTAGTCCCCTGATGGCTAGTGGCGGGAAGAAGAGACCTCGTGTCGACCGCGATGCTGTCGAGGTGTCTTCAAGGGCGAGATCCAAGTAGTAGGACTGTGGCAGGCTTGTAAGTGTGGCTCCTTCTACTCCCACCCTGCCAACCGCTCAAGCACTGGCGGCTTAAGCAACCACCCCAATTTCTACCCCACTAGCTACTCTCGGGGATGAACTGGACGTAGGTGAGGCTGGTTTTCATATGGCTTTCTTTGAAGCCTTTCTTAACCTTGCCCTGAGAGGTGCTTTTGCATTGGTGGTCCCTTTTGAAGACGTGGTTGAGCTGTCTCAGTCTGTTCCCATCTAGTTCTTGGTTGATGCCTTTGCGCCGCAACTTCCACCACAGCGGGTGTGAGTCCCACCGTAGTGAAGACAATCCAGGCCATCCTTTTGTGGTCGAACTTAGCAACGACAGGGTGTCAATACCTTCCCCACCCTTCAACCAGACCTCCGAACCTGAGGTTGCCTCATTTTTCACCCAAGAGGAGCCCACACTCAAGGCCTCCCTCACTCAAGATGAAGGAGAGACTGTTATGCCCGAGCAAGAGATGGCGCAAGCATCCCTTGACTTGGAGGGATCCTCCGGCGGGCAAAACGTGCTACCCAAGGGAGAGGGTGTTGGTGGGTCGCCAAAACCTACCTTTATGGAGACAACAACTCCCGAGGCCACAGACATCAACCGAGGAGCGACTAACCCGGAAAGCGAAGTGGCTAGGGACATCTCCGAGGAGGCGTTGAAGTCCAGGCCTGCTTCAGGTCGGAGGCCATCCCCTTTGCAAGTAATATGAAATTCACTCGTCTTTCAACCTTTCTCTCTTTTTCTTTTTTCTTTGTGCACTCATCTTTGCTTTGGATATGATTCCTTGTGGGTGTTAACCATTAACACGAGAACTGGCAGGGACCTGTGAGTCGAAGGACTGGTCTAGTCTGTTCGACTGCCCATTTGGGAAAGCCAAGGGACTTGTGCCTTGCCCAACTTCGTGGTGAGTGAAAGGACACGTCTTGGCAGCATGAAGGTCAACAACTCATGGGACTTTATGTTTGACATGCCATCTGGGCAAGTCAGGAGACTTGTGCCTAGCCTAAACTTCACGGTGAGTCAAAAGACTCGGCTTGGTGGCACGAAGGTTAGCAAGTCAAAGGACTTGTGTCCGACTGGTCGTCTGGGCAAGTCAAAAGACTTGTGCCCGAGCTAGCTTCGTGGTGAGTCAAGGGACTCGACCTGGTGGCACGAAGGTTGGTAGTGCCTAACTGGCCGTCTCGACAACTCAAGGGACTTGTACCCAACCTCAACTTTGTAGCGAGTCAGGAGACTCAGCTTGGTGTTTCGCTTATTCAAGGGAGATAACTGATGTGGGAATTTATTTCACACATTTTCTTAGTTCTAATTGTTTTTATTCAGAGTGTTTTGTATGTTTCTTAGCTCGTTTTGCTAGAATTTTAGGTGTCTTTTACATTTATTTAATTCTTAAAAGTTCATAATATTTTGCAGGTGTTAATTATTGAATTAGGTTAAAATTGGGATGATGTGAAGAGGCAGAAATCGAGCTAGGCCTAGAGAGCAAATCCTAGCCGGTTTGGTCTAGTCAAACCAGAACACTTTTCATCTTCGTTGATATAGGACTTTGGTTTCAAATTATTCTCAGAATTAGTTTTACCCTTATTGAGTTTGGACTTCTGGTGTATGGGTTCTTATGTGTTTTATGCCAATTACAATATTTACTTTAGACTGGAAATCAGAAATCAATTGTGGGATATGATCATTTTTCAAGTATTGTTCTTGGATCCTAATGACAGAGATCAAGGTTTTCATGATCATATCCTTAGTTTTATGTTTAAGTGATAAGCCAAAATTCTTTCATGAATGAGGCAACTTGTCTATTGTACAAGTAACTCGGAGACGCTCGGTAATACTCATTTTCCATTGGCCTAATTCATGGTGAATGATAGTTAACTCGTGGGCTTGCTCTACCATAGATTTGGAATCATCTATCTTAAAGTCAAGAAATTGGCTTGAGGTGTACTTGTCCATTCTGACATTTTGTACACCATATTTTTTATCAAGAGCATTCGCATCACTTATATTTTTCTAAGTGTGTTGGTAAACATCAAAAAGTGTATCACTTAAATGATTTAAAATCCTACATCCACACAAATTATCTTTTTCTGCATAAATTTACAATTCAACAGTACGTGCAGGCTCATGTAAATTATCAAAAGAATGATTATTTTCAATAACAAAATATAATCAAAGCATTGTAAGAAAAATTTTCATCTTTACTTATCAACGCTTAAAATTGACTCCTCTAAATTTCTCAGGTGCAATAGGTTCGTTTGAAGTCATGGTGGGAACCAATAAATTAAAATACACCTCTAGTTTAACAAAGAGGATTTCTACTCTAAGATTATTGGAAATATGTTGAAAAATAAATGATATATGTGCAAACGCTTTGTAAACTAGAAAATATATAAAATAACAAGAAAAAATTAGAAAGAAAGAATCTGGTGTTAAGGCACGTTGTGATGGATGCTTCCTTAGAGTAGATTCAGCCGCCTCCAAATTTAAACATGCACTAGGATTTTTGATAGTCTACTCCCAAGATACAACAACGTCGGTTCCTATTAATCTACTTGTCGGTGCACACAAAAGGAGATCCTCAAACACGATATAAAATAACCGTAACCCAAAGAAAGAGAGTCAAAAGAAGGAAAAAGTGTTTATCTAATTTTGTAGAGAATCTTGAGTGAATAAATTTGTAGGTAGAGTTCCCTATCTATAGAGATAGAAATGACATTTGTGAAAAGTCACAACTGGAATAAAATGACACTTCTGAAAATTCACAACTTATTTAAATGAAATGTTACTTGTGAAAAGTCACAACATATCAATGAAATGGTATTTGTGAAAAGTCACAATTAAAATGAAGGAGCACTTTTGAGAAGTCACAACTTCTCAAATATTGGAGAATATATTGAAAAGATTTCTAATTCACCAAAAGGTACAAACCTTTGTTTGGTTAGCAAGCGGTTAAAGCTCCCATCCCAAAAGGCATGCATTGGTTCAAGTTATCATGACACATTTTTATTTAAATCTAGACAACCGAACTGATACATTGAACAATGTTAATGATTCACATTATTTTTTACTTAACATTAAATATTTTAATCATTTTTAAGTTTAAAAACCAACAATTTTCTAAAAGTCCAAAGATATTTCTTGTACAAATTAAACTCATTTTAGAATTTAAGATCAGCATAATCCCAGGTGAAATGAACTGTTGGATTAGTGCCACGGCAGTCACTAACCAAGTACAAATTGAACTCACCCTCTCTATCTTCTAGGTGACCATGACCGATCTTCACTTACGGTGGTCACAAATAGACTTCCAGTCCCAAACTTCAACGCCACTCTCCTGTCTTTAAAGTCCCTTACTTTTGCAATCTTTCTACAACAATACATTTCTCACAATTTAGATAACTAAACACCGTAACACCTCCTCTCTATATACATCTACAGTCTCAAGTTCAACAACACAACCCACTCTCACCATAGCCTTCACTTCCTCAAACCAAGACACCCAGAACTAGCCAGTCGGTCACTTCCTTCATCGTCACACCTTCTTGGTAAGTCCCTATCGCACAATGTTGCCCTCCAGTGATTTTCGTTTTTCTCAGCTGTCAACCATACGCCTAACAAGTACAAACTTTTCTCTGTGTAAGCTCTCTGACCTGCCCTCTCTCTTGATTGCTCTTGCTCTTTCTATCTCACCTAATAGCACTGATGTCAAATGTTTTATTTCTAAGCTTGGACATGTCGGTTTCGATTCCTTTAGCTTCCAATTGCTACTTTTCATTTTCAAATTCCAATTGTTTTACTTTATCCTTTTCCATCGGAAGATTTTTTGTACAATTACATTACAGACCTTTTTATTTCCTCAAGTGCATATTTGTTCTCTAGACACTGTTACAATCCCACATCGACTAAGTATGGGATTGGTTGGTAGTTTATAAGCCCCTAGGCATCCTTCCCTTGTAAGCCGATTTTCAAGATTGAGTTCTACCTAGTGGATTCATAACAAATGGTATCAAAGCCACCCCACGTATGCAGTCCATGTTGGCACAGTTGCAATCGTGCGGCAAAGGGGGTTATGCCGGCATGACAGTGTTCATCCGAGGCTAGAAAAGGCCTAGCACACAGCTAGCCTGTGTGAGCGCAGGGATCACCATGGACGTCGGCTACAGAGCGTGGTGGTTGTTACGATCCCATATTGACTAAGTATGGGATTGGTTGGTGGTTATAAGCCCCAAAGCACTCTTTCCTTGTAAGCCGGTTTTTAAGGGTGAGTTCTACCTAGTAGGTTCATAACAGACACCAACCCCAGTTATTTAAATTATTGTACCATAATACCATAGAGGCTTGATTCATGATAATACTATTTACTTTGTACATAACCGAATTTCAAAGGAGATTGCATTTAAATTATTTTCAGAAATTACTTGCCTATTTTATAAAAAATCAGCTTCACTCCAAAAATATTGGATTAGCACAACAAGGAATGTAGCTTGATCATAATACTGTATAAGCCCCTAGGCACCCTTCCCTTGTAAGCCGCTTTTTAACGTTGAGTTCTACCTAGTGGGTTCATAATAATGGTATCAAAGCCACCCTACATATGTAGTCCATGTTGGCACAGTTGCAATCGTGCGGCATAGGGGGTGATGTTGGTATGGCAGTGTTCGTCCGGAGCTAGAAAAGGCCTAGCACACAGCCAGTCTGTGTGAGCGCGGGATCGCAGTGGACATCAGCTGCAGAACATGGTGGTTGTTACGATCCCATATTAACTAAATATGGGATTGTTTGGTAGTTTATAAGCCCCTAGACACCATTTCCTTGTAAGCCAGTTTTTAAGGGTGAGTTCTACCTAGTGGGTTCATAATAGACACCAACCCCAGTTATTTAAATTATTGTACCATAATACCATAGAGGCTTGATTCATGATAATACTATTTACTTTGTACATAACCGACTTTCAAAGGAGATTGGATTTCAATTCTTTTCAGAAATTACTTGCATACTCTATAGAAAATCATCTTCACTCCAGAAATACTGGATTAGCACAACGAGGAATGTAGCTTGATCATGATATTGTTTAAGGCCCTAGGCACTCTTCCCTTGTAAGTCGGTTTTTAAGGTTGAGTTCTACCTAGTAGGTTCATAACAAATGGTATCAAAGCCACCCCACGTATGCAGTCCATGTTAGCACGGTTGCAATCGTCCGGCATAGGGGCTAATGTCGGCATGACAGTGTTCGTCTGGGGATAGGAAAGGTCTAGCGCACAGCCAATCTGTGTGAGCACAGGAATCACCGTGGACGTCGGCTGCGGACTGTGGTGGTTGTTACGATCCCGTATTAATTAAGTATGGGATTGGTTGGTGGTTTATAAGCCCATAAGCACCATTTTCTTGTAAGCCGGTTTTCAAGGATGAGTTCTACCTAGTATCTAAATAACAGACACCAACTCCAGGTATCTAAATTCTTGTACCATAATACCATAAAGGCTTGATTCATGATAATACTGTTTACTTTATACATAACCGAATTTCAAAGGAGATTGCCTTTAAATTCTTTTCAGAAATTACTTGACTATTCTATAGAAAATCAGCTTCACTCCAAAAATATTGGATTACCATAACGAGGAAAGTAGCTTGATCATAAATTAGGATTAACATATGTTAACTAGTTATATATTATTATTCAAGCTAGTTCTTTGGAAGCAAGTGTTAATGTACCATACATCTCATAATATCTACAAGCACATCATTCATCATAATTCATTGTCATGTTTCATTACACATTTTATAGTTATGTGTGTATTATGTATCTCATGCATCTCACGTTACATAAGAAACACAAGTTTTCACAAAATCAAGTGTAAGATAAAGATCAGATTAATCAGATGGCTATTCAAATGCATGGTACCAATGCATTTAGGGTGGATGTGCAAGCCACGAATTTTGAGCATGGTTCACATAGTATTTTATTAGATTAGATCAATGCTTTCGATCCCCTTGTGGCCACAGGATGCGAGACCAATGCACAACCTTGCACTCAAGGTTAAGTGTGTTGGCGAATCAGAACAGTCAGATAAGTCAAATCAGCCAAACAATTCAGTTAATTCAAACAAGTCATGCATGTCATAGTATACGTATGAACAATCATGATTTTAAGTTCTCAACATGAACTATTTTATGAAAAACTTTATATTAAGTATGTTTATGTTATGATGAATTTCGTACTGAGTCATCGACTCATTTTAGTTGTTTTATGTCTTTAAACCACTCCAAGTCAGAACATTTATAAAAATAAAGATGCAGGATGGGACTTGGCTCAGGGAGGCGTAACAGAGGCCTAGATCATATACAAAGATTTTAAGTTATGTTTTTAATACAGAATTCACCAAATTTTTTTTTTAAAAATGCTTGCACATAGACTTTTATATTTTCAGTATATTTTTTTTATAAAGAATTATTTAATTTGTTATATAGAATCTTTTGTACTTAGTGCTTCCTTCATAATAAAAGAAAATATTTTTAAGAAAAGTTTAGTAGTAGTACACCAGTTCTCTAGAATTCCTAAAAATGACATTCTTTCTGACCGTAGGGAGCAGGGTGTTACTCTGTTTTCTTTTACAAAAAAAATAACAAAAAAGAACAACAATAATCATGATAATAATTGGGGTGGATTGTTAATGTTATGACTTTATGTTCCTCTTTTCTCTAATTGTAATTAAAGATTATATATATATTGGTCTTTATTTGGTAAGACATTTATTTAGGTAAAATGTTTGGAAGGTAGAGTTTGGATTAATCGAATCCTCTCTCAATGCGATTTTCTTAATTAATTTTTCTGTCTTTCTCGGGTATCAATGGACCGCTTTTTTCTTCTTCTTTTCTCATAATTCTTTGTTAAATGGTATGAAAATTTGAGAAGTGGTTGGTAGTTATGTTTAAGAATCGCCGAAGATGATACAAACTTCTAATACTCCATGATCATTATAATACAAAAATGCTCATAAAACCCTTTGTTTACTATAAAACCACGTTTTTTATTCATAAGCCAATAATTGCGCAAATTTGGATACAGGTGAGTGTACGTATTAGCCACTTGGAAGACAAGCCAACCAGCATTATTTGGAACCCATCATTAATGTCTATACTACAAGAAGTGAAAAGCATCAAAACCTCCTTAGTTATTGTGCATAAAAATGCTTCATACAATGTACCAGTACGAAGAGCAATAAAGTATATTTCTCGCATTGTACTATTTTTTGTAGAGCTCAGATTTGGATAACCTTGGTGTTGGAATTGCAATGACTGGATTCTTCTTTTTGATAGAAAGACCAAAAGTGTCTGAAAAATTCATCTCTTAACCCTGTGGCAATTTCCACTCGAAGGAATGAAAAAATGAAGCTAACATATATTTGAGTGTTCTATCCCCTAGTGTAAGCCCTGCACATATTCTTCTCCCTAACCCAAATGGAAAATACTTAAAATTGTTGCCTGAAAAATCAAATCTACTATAAGGATCATTTAGAAACCTCTCAAGTTTAAATTCCAATAGATTGTCCCAATACTTTGGGTCCCTTTGTATTGCCCAAACATGCAACAAGATCTTAGAACCTTTGGGTACATGGTACCCTCCAATGATACTAGATTCGCTTGGAGTACGGGGTACTAGAAAAGGAACAAGTGGGTGCAAACGCAACGTCTCTTTAATCACAACATCTAAGTAATGTAATTTGAGCAAATGAGATTCTTCAACTAAGTTGTTCAACCCCACGATTTCTGTTAATTCTTCATTGACTTTTCTCATTATCTCTGGATGCTTCATCAGCCTTGCTATCACCCATTCCGACATGATCGTTATGGTATCGATTACAGCCACCACTATATCCTATTTGAACATGAGTAAGTTCATTAGCTGAATTGAGAATTGGAAAAAGCAAAACCAAAAGAAAGTTTGGATGTCTATCATGAATTAGTTAATGTTATAAATGGAAAACTCGACCCGTCCAGTTCAGCTCTAAAGTAAAGAAACACAAAAGTAGAAAAGGGGATACATATATGTACATACCAAAAGCACGGCCTTGAGTTGGGTCATGCTCATTGATGGTGCACCATCATTTCGCTCCCTTAGTTCCAAGAGGACTTGCAAAAAGTCCTTTTGTCTTGTCTGTGTTGTTCCCTCTTCTTTGGCCTTGGCCAAACTCTTTATTTGTTTGTCAATGGCATATTCAAGTACTCCTTCAATGGTTTGGGAAATCGTCTTTGCTTTCCTTTTGATCCCTTGTAAATCAAAACTTGCTAAAGCAGGAAAAAGGTCGGAAATATTTGGTTTTCCTAGAAGGATCAATAATTCCGCAAAGATATGCTTAAACTCTGCTCCAAACTTAGCCCCTTCCTCTCCACGTAGCGTGCCACCCCACAACATGTTCATGATAGCATTCATCACCATCACAAATGCTACTTCCCCTAAATCTATGGGGGTGCCTTTTTTGTCATAAACATTTCTAATGGTGTTCCCTACCTCTTCTTTTCGTAAAGCGAAGGTAGTATCAAGATTTGCTGGACTTAGCATCTCTCTCACAAACATCTTCCGCAACATCTTCTAGTTAGGACCATTCGAGGAAAAAGCAATATTAGCTCCACTATATGTGATAGCAAGTGTAGCTATGTTTGCATCACAGTTGGAAAATATTTCATCTTGGTCACGAACAACTTCTTTAACTAGCGATGGTGAGCTAATCACAATGCACAATTTGTTTGCAAGCCAAACCTTATAGATGGGGCCATAAATCCCACCCAATTGCTCAAATTTCGTATGAAGTTTTGTACCTATAAATGGAAGGTACCTGACTATTGGCAAGCCACGGGGACCTGGTGGCAATGGAGGTATTATAGCCTTTCTTTGTTTCTTGACGGCCCATAGCAACCATAACATTGCAAATATACCGATCGAAACAGTGAGAGTTGAGCTAGGTAATCTCTCGTCGCTAGCATAGGACTTCCACCATCCCATCGCAGAAGTTGCATTCAAGTGTTGGGTGATGTAAAAAAAAGGTCAAAATTAGGAATATGTATGTTATGCATGGCCTCGAAGGCAAGAAAGAAGATAGAATGAGACTTATCTGTAGAAGTTGAGCATATATAGATATTTCGTCATGAAGAAGAAAGTGTTAGACTTACAAAAAAATTTCATAGAAATAATGCTCACATACTATTGTGGTTACGCTTTAGTACCATTGATTAGTGGGATGGAAATCACATGGACACTTGCAGTTTGAGTCACATGTGCTTAATAAGTCTTATCATCAACATGTGGATGTTTTAAGTACAATTCATTTAGTTAGTTAGGTTAAGTGGTTTAGTAGAACATAAATAGTAGTTTGTGGAGGTTTGGGTCCATTTACTACCAAATTTGAATCTCTCTCCCAATTTGTTTTCTTATTTTCTTTACAATTTTCTACAAATTCTCAAATCCTGGACTAGTTATTAACATCAAATTACTGGGAGTTAAAAAAAAAAACAAGAATACTAACCTGGTCTTAGCTAGAGCTTTATTTTATAATTTAAAAAATAATTAATTATATGTTATAAGGAAATATTTTACTGTTCATCTCACCGTTCACTTACATGATATTTTTATCACTATTGATTGCAAAAGGATATCAAATACAAATATAGCGTAAGAAAACAAGCAAATTAAAGGATAATGAGATTTGAGGAAATACTTTTAGAACTGAAAAATGAAGAGACTTACTAGTTGGAACTACTTTGGAGGATTAAAGTCACAGCTCTTCTTTGAGAACAAGAGTTTTACAAATATAGAGAAGTTTTTAGAATTCTGCACAACTCATGTTTGAGCACGCCTGCCTGCCTTCTTATATATATAGAGCCTAAGTCTTGAATTATTTGCTTCTGATCACTTAATCTTTTATATTCGATTTCTTTGATGCATCATCAATGATGTATATGTGCGTGCCAAACTACCTACAGTTTCATTCTCAATCGCATTAGATTCATGCATGTAGTCTGGTTTCAGGTGAATCCCGCGAAAATCAGCCCACCAGGACAGGAATGAAGTCAAGATTCTGATCTTGGAATGCCGAATTTTTGGGACTGAAACGTCTTTGAGTTTGAATTTTCTAAATGCACAGTTCAGATCGATGTTTATTTATTTATTTATTTATTTATTTGAACTTTATTGCAAAGAGGTACTAAAGACCTTAAATCTAAGTACAAGATAACTGATCAACATAAATAACATGTTCAATAAAAGTAGGAGCAAAGTGCCACCACAACTGCATTAATTGTGAATTAGTCCATGCATGTTTGGCCAGATGATGAGCAGCAGCATTAGAAAGTCGACCACCATGCTATATCTTGCAATTCCTAAAGCCATGTATTAATTGTTTGATTTCAGCAATAACAGTTCTCATAACTATAAAAGAATTTGCTTCACGATTAACTTCCTCAACCAAATGCTTGCAATCACTTTCAATCATAAGGTTTTGGATGCCAATGTTTAGACCAAATTGCAGTCCCCACAAAACAGCAATAGCTTCCACAATTTCTGGTTCAAGAAATTCCTCTTCCCCTCTACTTAGAGCTATGATAACACAACCATAAGAATCTCTAAGAATTGCACCAATACCAGTTGTATTGTGGTCAACGAATTAGGCTCCATCATAATTAAGTTTAAACCAATCAGTTGGTGGAGGAGACCACCTATAATTCACTTTTTTGGAATTAACAGGTTGCTGCAACCCAGAAACCTACATGACCTTCTTTGAAAAAACAAACTCTATTACTTGCAGAGGTGGTAAATTGATTTGCTCATGGATCATCTTGTTTCTCCTATGCCAGAAACCCAAGCCATCAGAACAAAGCCAGATAAGTCCTCTGATGAATCTTCTGAAAATACATGCATTGCAGTGTCCATGAAAGAAGAAACTAATTTATATGTTGCAAGGTAGGAAGCTTTCTCGACCAGTATTCATGAATGGAAGGACAGAAAAATGATGCATGAGCTAAGTCTTCCATACTGTGGTCACAAAAACAGCAAGCCCCATCCACATCGACGCTTTTACTGATAAGATTAGCCTTAGTGGGAAGTATCTCTTTGCATGCTCTCCAAGCAAAATTTTTAACTTTACGAGGGATTTTTAACTTCCATAAACCATTCCAAAATTTCTTTGTGGATGCCCCATATGATGTTTTCCCCCACATTCTTAGAAGCAATTGACTTAAAAAACTTGTAAGCACTTTTTACATTAAAAATGCCACTTTTCTCATGCTAACATATCCACTTGTCAACCTCATCTGAATAACTTGGATGCAACCTCAACATTGCCTTTGTAATCTTTGAATTGAAGAGAGATCTAACCTTAGAAAGGTTCCACCAATGAGTATTGCAATCTATTAGAAAAGCAACCTATATATCCAGTTCCTCAGTCAACCAATTCTGTTGAGGATTGTGATAACTGATTTCCTTTCTCAACTCTCTAAAACCAGGTAGCCATACATCATCTAGGATGTGTATATTTCTCTCATTCCCTACATTCCATCTACCCCTTTTTAAAAGTAGATTCTTAGCCTCCCATATTCCTCTCCATGCATAAGAGGGAGAGTTACCAAGGGAGGCCTCGAGCAGATTGCAAGTTGGAAAGTACTTTGCACTATAAATCTTTTGGAAAAGAGAATCCTTGCTGATGATCATGTGCTGAGACGAGATGCATGCACCACCGCCACGTGAGAATTTCTCTAGCTAACATCTTCCTCGCTCGTGAAATATAATAATTTCTCCGCTATCATCGTTTTGAGCTTTCAAATAACTTTAAAATAAATTAATATTTTAATCATAAATTGTGTGTAGAAATTGTATATGGAAGCATGTATAGCATTTTTCATTATTATATACTATCACAGCAACTGGATGAAAAAATAGTAGGGATCATAATGACAGTGGACAAATCAATGATTAATGTTACATAGAATCGTATAGGGCATAAGTGTCGTGCAATCGTTTTAAAAAATAGTAGAGTTTACTATTAAAAAATTAATTTTTTTCATGTGGGTCCCGTATTTACTCACTTTTTTCAAACTGAGTACGCGACGCTTGTGCACTCTACGACTGCAAATATCATTTCTCATATATATAAATATATATATGTGTGTGTTAGAATTGTATTGATCAATTATGTATATATTATTATTATGCTAAACAAGGTCGTGGCCTATACATAGGAGGCCAAAGACTATACTCCAATGTGGGACTTACATAGCACATATACATTAACAGTCCCCATCAAACTCAAGGTAGATGAGAAACCAT
This sequence comes from Pterocarya stenoptera, assembly GCA_003123785.1. Classification (NCBI taxonomy): domain Eukaryota; kingdom Viridiplantae; phylum Streptophyta; class Magnoliopsida; order Fagales; family Juglandaceae; genus Pterocarya; species Pterocarya stenoptera. The sequence goes on along the minus strand of QEOT01003756.1, from coordinate 38,077 downwards.
CTTGAAGTTGTCAACCAAATAATGAAACCGAGCCGTAGAATGAGACTTGGTAAAGATGTCGACAAGTTGATCTTGAGAGGAGTGAGTGAGTAACTAAAGAGAATCCTGTAGCAAATGATGACGAACAAGATGACAATCAATCTCGATATGCTTGGTCTGCTCATGAAACACATCATTATGAGAAATCTAGATGGCACTACGATTGTCACAGTAAAGAGGAGTGGCAGAGGTGAGAGGTACACATAAATCCTGTAGTAACCATTAGGGCCAAAGGAGTTTAGCAGTGGTGTTTGCCAAAGCATGATACTCGGCTTCAATGCTGGATTGAGAGACAACAGTCTGTTTCTTGTTACGCTAAGAGATCAATGAGGAACTGAGAAGGAAATAGTAACCTGTGGTGGAATTGCGATCAATGGGATCGCCTGCCCAGTCCACATTAGAGTATTCTCAAAGAACTAGTGGAGACTGAGTAAAGAAGTGCAGACCATGGAAAAGAGTACTCTTAATATACCAAAGAATGCGTAGAACGACAATATAGTGGGTTGTTCGAGGGGAAAACATGAATTGGTTTACCTAATGCACAACATAAGAAATTTCTAAATGAGTGACTGTAAGGTAAACCATGCTACTAACCAACTGTTGATAAAGTGTGAAGTCAGACAATAATTCCCCACTCGAGGGAGTCAGATGTGCATGAAACTCGATGGGAGTATCAGCAATCTAGCTGTCTGTAAGGCTAACTCGAGATAAAAGATCAGAGACATACTGGACTTGAGTTAGGTAGAATTCATCTACTGAGGAAGTGATCTCCAAGCCTAGAAAATAACTGAGGTGACCAAAATCTTTCATCTCAAATTGCAAATTGAGGAAGTCCTTAAATTCTTGAAGGCCATTAAGATAATCACCAATAATAATCACGTCATCCACATATAAGAGTAGCAAAACGAGACCTTTGTTAGAACGGCGAATGAAGAGGGCCAAGTCATAAGAACTAAAGAAGTAGCCCAAGCGAGAAACTGTAGAGGTGAATTTTGTAAACCATACGTGAGGGGTTTGCTTAAGGCCATAAAGATCACGGTGGAGGCGGCAGACCTTGGCTGGTGGATGAAAGAGACCAAGCGGAGGCTGCATATAGACCTTTTCACACAAAGCGCCATTCAAGAAGTCATTTTTGACATCCATCTGAAAGAGTTTCCATTGACAAGAGGCCGCAACAACCAAGAGAGTGCGAAAAGTCTCCTTATAGTCAATGCCATATTCCTATGTGAAACCTTTAGCAACAAGGCGAGTTTTATACCTCTCAATAGTACCATTTGAGCAAGTCTTGATCTTATAGATCTACTTACAACCAATCACAAACTTTCCAGGAGGCAAATAAATCAGATCTCATGTATGGTTCTTAGATAATGTATCAAGATCCTCAATCATTACATATTGCCATAAAGGATTAGTGGATGCCTCACAATAGGAGTGAGGCTTATGCAAAGTAGCAAGAGCAGTGTAATAATGGAAATCATGCAGATGAGTAGGAAGAGATCTTACCTCAAAAAGAATGGTGAAGGGAAAGGTCGGATGTGTGATCTGCAGGCAAGGTAGGTTCAAGGATTGCAACTGAAGAGGGAGGCAGCTAAAGAGAAGGAGATCCTGGCCTAGGTGTGTCCAAAAAGTGAGTAGGTGGAATGCATGGAACATCGGATACTAACACAATCGGAGAATGATTGGATTGCTCATTTGGAAAAAGCTATAAGGTAAAGGATTGAGAAATATAGAGACTAAAAGTAGATACCTCAGTAAATAAGTGATGTTCCCAAAACACAACATGATGGAAAATGCGGAGGCGATAAGTAATGGGATCATAACATCGATAGCCTTTCTGAGTCTCGTCGTAGCCAAGAAAGCAACAAAGGCGAGAACCTTGCTCCAACATTGTATGTTTATGAGACTGAAGAATGACAAAGCAAGCATAATCAAAGGAATGAAGGTGTTATTAGTCAGGGGAGATCCAAACATACGCTCATATGGAGACTTATTTGAGATGACTAGACTTGAAAGGCGATTAATGGTATGAACTGCAGTAAGAGTAGCTTCATCCCAGAATGGGGTAGGGACTTTAGCAAATAGGAGAAGAGTCTAAACTATGTCAAGGATATGACAAAGTTTTTGTTTGGCTCGTCCATTCTGCTGAGAGGTGCCTGGACAGGAGGTTTGATGTATAGTGCCATAGGTTTGCAAGATACTTTGAAAAGCAAATTGTTTGTATTCAAGTGCATTGTCAGATCGGAAAATTTTGACAAGTTTAGAAAATTGGGTTTCAATCATTTTTGCAAAGTTACAATAAAAATACAATAGTTCAAAACGAGAGTGCATGAGGTAGACCAAACTGTAACGAGTGAAAGTGAAATCATCAATAAATATAACAAAATAACTAGATCCACAAATACTAGTTACGGAGGCAGGTCCCCAAACATTAAAGTGTATTAAATAAAAAATACTAGCAAACATGATAGTAGAAACATCAGTGAGTGGACTAGGAGGAATTGAGGGAAGATGCAAAGTGCTCGTTGGAAACATACACTCCACTCTAGGGCTTGTCCCAAGTGCTTGTCCCGTCTGTGGATCCTACATAGTACAACTAGAGTAGTAAAAAATAACACGATAGGCAAGTTGAGCCAGTTGCCCCATAGACATTAAGTTATAAGAGAGTTTAGGAACATGAAGCACTTCAAAAATAGAAATGTTGGACGTAGAGATAGAGCCTATACTAGGAGCAAGCATAATGGATCCATTGGCAGTGTGTATAGCAAGTGGTGGATGTGCATAATGCATTTTAGAAAACAAGGACAATGAGCAAAGAGAGAGACTCACCAGGCAGAACGGAAAGAGCAGAGGACGATAATGCATTACCAGACCAGATCAGGACCTGTTGGGGGTAAATGTACCAAGCCCAAGATACACCAAGCGTAGTCCATCACAAAGCTCCATCAGGAAGCAAGAGGGAATAGACAAGGAAGTGACAAGACTAAAAAGTAAAAGTTGAGGGAGTAAAGTAAAGTCAGACACGTAAATAAGGAAGTGAGATAAAGCTGAACTTCTGACCAACCACTGATAGGGCCTCAATAAAAGGGATATCGAATGAAATAAGGGAGTTCGACTAGAAGAATGGATCATCTTCAACCTCACGATGATAACTCTAAAGAGATATTATCTTTTCCAGGTTAAAGAGGTCTCCAACCTCCATTGCATAGAGGGAGCGAGAGGCCATGAGAGACTGTAAAATACTCTTATTATAGTGAATTTACCCTCCAAACAACCAATGGGCGTAGGCCCTATGCCAAACTACTTAAATCCATGTGTCTCATTATCTATTTATATTTCTTGTATTATTATTCTATTTACTGTTTTGGATGTACATATGGGCACCATACCGATGCCCCAAACCGCCATCGTGGGCTCCAACCACATCGCTGAGGCCAGAATCGTCATCGTGGGCCAAGAATGATTTTTTCATCTATTCCAACCTATTATGTGATTTTTGGCACTAACACTACTCATTATGTTTGGGTCAAGTTTTTTAGATGATTGAATACGTAGAACTTTTAACTAAATAGAATAAATTGGGAAGTTAGGATTCTTTTGCTCTAATACCATATTAAATCACTGCTTAAATAGAAAAGTTTAAACGAATGAGTTAAATTTTAGTATTAAATCACTTCTTGAAAAGTGAGATGAAATGAAAAATTCTAAAATTTCTATGAATGGTATTAAGATGGTTTGAGTTAAAATGTTTGATTTTGTTTTGTAAGAGCTTGTGGGTACCATTTTAAGATATGTTTGGATATAGATGTGAAATGGATAATTTCAACTTTTTATAGATAAGAGAAATTAGGTAAGTCCCATCAATAATTGGAAAGTATATTTAATGATTGATGAATATTTTTTAATATATTTATTTTGAACATTTCCAACAATAAATTTTTCCCATATTGATTTATTTCAAAAATTCCATAATAGTTGATTTATTTCTGCAATAATTAACAACAAGAAACTTGACTTCGTATAAACCAATACAAGGCACAGGCTATGGAGTTGAGCATTGTGGTTCGGATAGTTCTAGTCGGCCGTCCAACATATACTGCTGGGCGTATCGCTAGTAGTGCATTTAAAAAAAAAAAAT
>QEOT01003756.1:0-31321 GCA_003123785.1 Pterocarya stenoptera | reverse complement strand
TTTTTTTTTTTTTTTCAAATGCTAAAAAATGTATTGAATTAATTTTTTTATTTTTTCTTTTCTTAAATATTAAAAAATATTTCTTAATTTCTTGAAAATAAAACAAAAATAAAAATAAAACCATCGGTCTCCGTAGCATTGCATCAGTGCCTCAGAGAAAGGGGGCAGGTTTACTGTATAGTCATTGAAGGTCTTCTCATTAAACAGAGACGAGAAAAGTTGAAAAACTCGGAATGAAGTTTTACCTCATCTGTGTTTCAACTCAAGCCCCAAACAATGCCTAGTCTTTTTCCTATCTTTCTAGGAGTCCTATGCATGGTGCATGTAGATAACTTGAGACCCACAATAAAAAAATAAAATCAATTTTTGATGATCGATCCATCACTAACTCGAGGCTGTGTTTTGTTTGTGAAGTAATCTCATATTATTTCACTATTATTTACAAATAATTTATTATTATTCATAATTTATTAATTACTATTTATTAATTTTTCATTATTATCCACAAATTTCTCATCTGATATTTATAAGCAAATGAACCAAAGTGACAATAACCTTTTCGAGTTTAAAAATTAAAAAATGTTTATAAAATACCGAAGTTTCAAATGATCAATGAAAATAGCTACGATGCTTTTCTTTTGTTCTCAAAAAATAGATGCATAAATTATTTTTCCAAATAGTTTCTTAGAGATCACTACCGTACGTACGTGTTTATTGTATTATTAATTTGATAGAAAATGAAATAGTATTACTTTTCTCTTTAATCTGAATTTGAATGAAGAACACTTGAATCAGTCAATCCTCATGATCTATGTATCTGGGAATATTAGGTGAGGAACATCTTCGAAATGGGCCATCCACCTTACAATTCCTATTGAGCAAATTGGGTTCTCAAATATCATGCATGGATTATGCGTCCATCGATTTCCATTACTAATTGGCACTTGGAGGTATAATTGATAGAGTAATGTTACTCATCATTCTAATTCTTATCATCTTCTCATCATTTCATGATGTGGCATTAGATGATTAGAGATTATTTATTACATTTAACTTGTAAACTTATTATCTAATACCACAGCATGTCATTAGATGATTAGAGATTATTTATCATATTTAACTTGTAAATTTATCATCTAATACCACAGCATGTCATTAGATGATTGGAAACTATTTATTATATTTAACTTGTAAATCTATCATCTAATGAATGATGAATATATTTATATTGTTCACTCCTGATTTCGTACGATCATATATATATATTAATCAAATGGTAAGAATGTAATTAACTCGAAAAAATCTTTAAAATATAACAAAAAGCTTCCACGTCATACATAGTACTATTGAATCTTAGATATACAAACAAAATAAACAAAACAAAAAAACAGATTATATTTTAACAAATGAAATTCTTGCACAAGTTTATTCAAATATGCTTAAGTAATTTTTCTATTTACTCTAAAAAAAAAAATGAATCTTAGATCTCGTTTGTTCATAAATCATCGCTTTAGTTCTTCCGTCTTGTTAACTCTGTCGAGTCGTCTCCCACATCTTTTTTTCGTGTTGGAGATCATTTCTCTATAGTAGTATGATCTTCTTGGGTGAATTAACATTTTGGAAGATCACTTGGAGGAGGTAGAAGTGATTGATTAGGTCCTTTGCCATTGTCCACCAAGAATGCCATCTTAAGCCCCCATGTTGTGTGCACCTCCAAATGGCAATGCATAAACCAAACTCCTGCATAATTAATATAAATGCAAGAGATCAATAGATTATATCAAAGTATATATCAAGATAGAAGCCGGCGGATCGATTATTAATCAGAATAAATGTTTTACCTGGATTATCTGCGCGAAATCTGATTGCTACCCACCCACCAGATGGCACACCAATTGTGTTTCTCTCAACAGGATCGACAAGGTTAAAGTGTTTTGGATCCTTGTTTGGGTTATAATTTCCTAGTCCCTTACCAACGGCAAAGAAATTAAACCCGTGAAGATGGACTGGATGGTTCTCAGGGGCAATGATCCCAGTGTCTTGCAATACAAGTTCAACCGTAGAGTTGTAAGATAATCTATAAACCTTTGTACCACTATCCGTCTGTAAACTTGATGGCGGGGTTCCGGTATAGTTGAAAACATGTGGTGGGTTACCAGGAAAATCAGTGGTGAACACTCCACCCATGTTGAAGTAATGTGCTTGAAGTAAGGCAGTGGTAGGCATAACAAATGTGACATTGTTTACACTGGCCACCACTCGGCTTCCATTCCCAGCTTTGCAAGTCGGACATGGGTTGATTCCTAGCCCAACGGTGAAGTAAAGTTTGTGATCAACTTTCAATGGGACTTGCGCAGGATATGTTTTCGAATTAAGGCTTCGTAGGGATTTTATGAATTTGTTTGCAACGGCAGTGGCATTTTGTGGAGGTGGATTGGTAAGAGTTGTTGGAGCACTGGAAAGCGTGCCGGAATAGTGTAGAGTGGCTGTTGCAGTGAGGTTATCGACAGCAATGGGAGAGTCCATGAATGGAGAGGCAGCTACCAAGTACTTTCCAGAGTCTTGATCAGCTGATATAAGGGCATTAGTTGTTTGGCCAGGGGCTATCACGATGGTGTCAAGCTTCATCGGTTTCACATAGCTAGCATCCACTTCCACTATGGTTAGCTGGTGTCCTGCAATCTTGAAGAACAGCTCCTCATTGAGCGCAGCGTTGATTATACGTAGCAAGTAAGTCTTGCCACTTTGGACTGGCAATGTGAACCCAGCTGGACATGATTATAAAGACAAGTTAATTACAAAATCACTCTTAAAATGTATCTTCTAATTTATTTGTTAAATATATACCTTGTGTGGAACAATTGGAAATCGGCCCTGGATGGCCGTTAATGGTATGAGCATCTGAGACGTTTGGCGCTAATCCACCCTGAAGAGCTTTGTTGATCACAGCTTCAGTGTCTGACTTCCACCATTCAGCTGCGATTTATATATGTAAAAGACAAAACAAAACAAAATCCAAAGGTAATAAAGAGTTATTGTATGAACTATATATATACTTCGAAATCAAACACATATTTAGTAGATCGACAAAATGGGTGTGTTTTTTTGACCTCACCTAATACAACGACAACTTCTTTGTGGGGTTTTGGGAAGGGATATGGCACACCACGCTTAGGCAAGATCACCAAGCCACCATGGACCGTCGCCCTTAGCCAAAGAATATGTGCATGCCAAAGAAGTGTGCCCCGTTGGCCGGTGAGAGTGAAGTTGTACACATAGCTTTGTCCTGGCTGGATTGGGCATTGGGTAATGTATGCTGGCCCATCAGACCAACCTGTTCGGATTTGCCTAACACCATGCCTGCCAAATGACAATTAGAAAATTTGGATCATGTGTTTAAGCATATATATATATATATATTTGATTACAACTGATGAAGATCTAGCTAGGGATATTTAGCTATAGGTGGCTAACCAGTGGATGGTAACATTGTATTTGACATGGTTGACAACTTTCACAAGCACATTGTCGTCTTCCCTGGCATAGAGTGTAGGTCCTGGGAACTGGCCATTGACGGTGACAATGGGCTTGGTTGAACATAGTCTGGTCGTCTTCCTCATTACCACCTTCACACATTACCCACAAGGAAAGAAAATAAACTCTTTAATTAGACTCGATACTAAAAAGGGAAGTGCATGATTTGCCTAAATGATGAAAGACTTTAGCCTTCATTTCGTCCAATCGTTGTATGAGAAACACTCTCGATAGAGATATATATATATATATATATATATAATGTAGTTTTATCCGATCGACCACATTCATGATTGCCGGGAAACCTGGCTACGTAGTCCAATCATGGCTGAACTGCAACACGTACAACTAACTCCACGGCACCAAAACCAATGCATGCCAATTTTATTGAGAGTGAATGAAGGATCAACAATTAATACATGGAACTTACATTAAACTTGTAGTGGCGAACCCTGCACTCGATCAAAGCTGGAAAAAGACACACCAAAAGAGCTAAAAACCGAACCCAAGAATCCATTTCTCAGTACGGTAGTACTTTGTCCGGCCTCTCAACGTCTGATCACTCTTGTTTTTGGTTCTACTTCTTTCTTTCTTTCCAGTATGTTGCAGTCATGGAAAGACTGGCCAACGACGCTCCCTTATAAAGTAGGAGAAGAGGCATTCATGCTCTGCTCCAATGTCGTTTTTCCTTAGTTAGGTGAACCAAGGGATTCTTGATTAACAAGACAGACAACAAGACCGGGGGGGCTTCCTCTGATCGTGTCGTGAATGTTACATTAATTAAGTTCTACTTTAATCCGCCAATCTGATCAATATTTTGGAATATATAAGCTAGCTAGTTTGTTAAGCTCGCTCCCATAAATATATAAATATATATATATATATAAAGTGCCATTTTCTTTTAGATAAATAATTAATTGAGATGATCTTCATTGTATCTTAATTTGTTCTATATATGTTACTTTAATAGTACATTATTAATTATACTCCTCACATGAGGCCCTACCTAGATAGCTAGCTAGCCTAGCTAGAGGCAATTTATCGGATTAATCCTGGCTGCATTACAAGGAAGTTAGTAATCATTGCTTGATGAATTACTTACTTGACGGTGCCTAACCTTTAATCAATTAATCAGCAGAAAATATTGGACAATAGCATGACATGATACAGGCCTAAGGTTGGTATTCACATATAATTAGCTTAAAACCTAGCCAAACTATTTATTGTCAAATCATCTAGTAGCTCTCATGGATATATTATTGAGTTGTACAATTATCTACAATTTCATGAGTACCTAGAATATGATCTACTGTTCTACATCATGATGTAGATATTCTAGAATATCTACATCATGTAATATGAGCTAGCGTATAAAATTATAAAGCCAATTAAGTTGAAACATTTGGGTTTAAATCTATATTAATTTGGAAATAGTTATAAAAGAAAAGCAATTATTCTGCTGGGAATATTCATGAAAAACATGATATGAAAACTTGGATTAATGGACTTTTTGAGTGTCTATGTATGCAATTTTGATTGAGAAGTGCTAAAATCACATAAAGATCCCACAAAAGTAAACCTACCAATTGACATGGTTTTATATTATACGTTAAATCTATTTTATAATAAAAATAATTTTACAATAATACGTCAGTTTGTGAGTTTATTTTTATGAAATCTCTTTTTAATGTCTAAAATCTTGTTCATTGTGATTTAGGTTGTATTTGGATGTTGAACTGAATTCAGCTGAATTGAGTTTTTTATAAATAGTAGTAAGTTGAGTAGTAAAAAGAATTATGTGGGACCCATCTAAATTGAGTTTAAAGTGTGTTTGGATGTTAAGATGAGTTTAATACTTTTTATGAAAATTTGAGAAAGGTTGTGGGTCCCATGTATAAAGATGTTTTAAGTTAAAAAATATTATCGGTCTCATGTGTAAAAAGGTTTTGAGTTGGGATGATTTTAGTAATTTGAGAGTTCATGAGTATTTAAATGTTAGATTCAGTTTAAAATTAGACTGAATTCAACTGACTCAATAACCAAACGAAGGCTTAGAAGTTGAAGTGTGATATATATTCAGTTGAGTGTGATATATATTCAGTTGTGTAATTTTCATGGGGGTACACGTCATGGAACGAATATAGATAAGTTGATGCATGCTTGGTACGTACGGGTACTGCTTAATTATCATTAATTAATAACGGTTGAGAAATGGCTTTCAAGTGATGTAAAAGATATATAAATAAATACAAGAAAAGTTCAGTCAACAAATTAAGGTATTATGATTTGTTTGAAAGCCAAGATTAAACTAACGGTGGGTAAGTACCAACGACTCATCATCCGGCTGGCCAGCACCCTCTTCGATCCTCCTCCTGGCCGCCTCTTCCTCTTAATTCCTTTGCTTTTTTCCTTATTACACATCCTCCTAATTTCCTCCCCACCTCCCAAAGCTATTGAGTATGGGGGTACCAAAAATATGTTATTTATCTTTAAAACAATGTGATTTATCTTTAAAACGTCACACTCTCTTTGCAAGTTTCTTTCTTTCTTCCCCCGTACTCCCCACGTTTCTTTGACCTAAAGGTGTTTGTGGTGGACTCCCATTAATATTGGTTATTTTCATAAATAAAAACTTTAATAATCGCTTCAAAGAAAAAAGTACGAATATATTTAAAACCATGAGCTTGATGGGAACACATACATTGAATGTGCTAGTTCATGTTAATTACATCAGAAATTGACAAAAAGAAAATGCATTTTTTTTTTAATTTTGCATTGAATATATAGAAAATAATTTTCATTTGTTTTCACAAGCATTCTCATCTCATCTCATCTCATCTAATTATTACAACTATCCTAAATTTCCACACAAAATAAAATAAACAATTCAATTTTTTCAAATTCTAAAATAAAAATAATATTAAAAAAATATATTCTAATAATATTTTATTCAACTTTCACATTTTATCTCAAGTACTTATCTCATCTCACCTCATCTGCAAAAACAAATGAGGCTGAGGTTGAGAAGTGAGAAAAAGTTCAATAATTTCTGATAAAATGAGGTCTTATGGGATTTTGTGGAATTTGTAATTCCCACTAAATATACTTTTTGATAATCAAAATCTTCTAGAAATATTTGTAGAAGAAATCGTATCATTTACTTAAGTTCTTTTAAAATAAAAGATAAACTATCAATTAGGTGTCCCGTTGGCAGTGGCCATTGCGGCCGGTACCGTCGGCCAGCATGCATGCCAAGGCCGACACCACAAGGCCAGTCAACCTGTGGTGGACACAATGTGGCTAACGATGAGCCCTATATATGATGACCACCCTTTGTGTAGTTGGATCTAAGCCAAATATGGTGGCATATAATATGGAACTTGTTAATTTTTCTTTGCATTTTGACTCATAATTATTAGAAATTGCAACTTTAATTTTTAACCTTTTTCGCATATCAATTGATTCCGGCCGCTAGTTGATTTTAGAAAGAAGAGTAAAGACGTTGCATAAGTTCCAAAGACATGGTTTCGGCAGTCGTGGACAAGATGAATTATTGTCCGACATCTAAGCTCTACTTCTTTCTTTCTCTCGACATGATCCCTTGTCTTCACCTTCCATGCCAGTCTTTCTTTTCCATTTTCCCTTTGATCACTTTTCTCCATTTCTTTGCTGCTCTTATCTATATATAATTACCCATATACATAATTTTTAAAGCAATACAACATCATGATAGGAAAGAAATCTCCAAATTAAAGCCGTTGTGGATCCATTTACCATATATATGTTGCCAAGTATATATGATTGATTTATGATAAAGATTGTCGTTTTCCTGGTTTTTTTGACAGGGCCAGCTGCTCATGTAGATCAGACCCGAAGTGACCATATGTATTAAGGGATATATGTATCTACAAACCCCTGGATCGAGACTCTGGACAGAAACACAAGCCGAAGAGCTTAATTAGATCATCGTTCGGCTTCTGATCCCAATATGGGCATCTCATCACGCATGGAATAGTGTTTTCAACAGTTTACATGAGTCAAATGAGCACCATGTTCGATTCATTTTACAAGGCAGGCAACACAATGGACCGAAGCATGATGGGGGCCGGTCCCCTTCTTCAAAATTCCATCCGCATCCCTTTCCCTCTTTGACAGTCTTAAGTATAATCGAATTAAATAGGCGTTCACCTTTAGAGCGTAAAGTCAAGATTTCAAATCAAGACATCGATTTAAAATTAATTATCATTGGGAATCTTTCCAAGGATTAATATTCTTTAACCATCACCGTATATATTTATATATTGGAACCTATTTTCTACAGGAGAGCTTGCAAATCTTCTAGATTGAAAATCAAACAATTTTAGCATCCTTCCATTATCATAAAGTTAATTTAAATTATAATTCTTGGCATGAATGATTTAAAGGTGACCAGTAACTTCATTGTCTCTTTTGGAAGAAAACATTATGTTAATTACTTGTCATTTTCATTTTTGTGGTTAATTATTCCTTGGAATCAATCCCAACCGCCTGCAACCAACGCCCATGCTGCTCAAAAGGTTCTCGCGGGAAACATGGTCCAGCCAATAGAAACCATCACCTTGTCGGTCTTGGTCGGCAAGGCCCCTAACACGGCTACGACGATGGCCAACTTCTTGGAGGTGAAAGCCCCATCATCTTACAATGTCATATTGGATCGACTAACCCTAAATAATCTAAAGGTGGTAATGTCAACTTACCACCTAAAGATGAAGTTCCAAACGACGACTGGCGTGGGGGAAGTCTGGGGTGAGCAAGTGCTTACGCAGGAGTGTTATGTACAGGAACTAAAGATCGGGGAGTTTTGCACGATTGAAGGCCTGACCTACAGAACAGAACCACCACTCCTTCCAGAGTTCACCGGCAAAGAAGAATAGGTGAGGGATGAGCAAACCCTCAGGCAGGTAGAGCCAAATGAGTCACTGGAGCTAGCCGCCCTAAACCCAAACCGCCCCAAGGACACAGTTAGATTGGGGACCAAGATGGAACCAGAAATAGGGCAGGTGATGAAGCAACTTCTAACTGAACATTGAGATGTGTTTGCCTGGAGCCACGGGGACGAGCCGAAGATAGAAAACGTGAAAATTGAGCACCACCTTTGCTATAGCCAATGAAGTTGACCTCCTCCTGGCTGCGGGGGCTTCGTCTGAAAAGCACACTACCCAAAATAGTTGTCCAATGTAGTATGAAGAAGTCGAATGGGAAGTGAAGGATGTGCGTCGACTTCACCAACCTGACTAGGCATGCTCGAAAGATAGATTCTCATTGCCTTGCATTGACCTAATCATGGACTCCCCTATAGTTCATCGCATGCTAAGTTTTATGGACACTTACTCGAGGTATAACCAACCAGAGGTTGGTCAGTCACATGTTCATGAGCCAAATAAGGCGAAATATGGAAGCCTATGTAGATGATCTTCTCGTCAAGAGTAAAGCGCCCGAATAGCATTTGGCAGACTTATGAGAGGCCTTTGCGGTGCTACGAAGATACCAAATAAAGCTCAATCCAGCCAAGTGTGCTTTCAGCATCGAGTCAAGGAAGTTTTTGGATTTCATGGTGGAGAATATAAGCGAACCCCGAGAAGGTGAAAGTCATAATGGACATGTCCCCTCCCCGGAACGTAAACTAAGTGCAGAGACTAGTCGAGCTAGTAGCAGCCCTCAATCAATTTGTTTCCTGATCAACGGATAAGTGCCTACTGTCTTAAAAGTATTATGGAAAGCTCAGACCTGGGACAGCGAGTGTGACTAGGCATTCGAAAAGCTCAAGGAGTCTTTTAAGGAGCATAGGCGAAGTACTCCCAAATGGACATGTTGGCCTTCGCACTGGTGATGAAAGCCTGACGACTAAGGCATATTCCCAAGCCCACAAGATCAAAGTTCAAATAAAGGCCCATTTGAAGAAGATTTTACAGGGGGCAAACTTCTTAAGCCATTTAATGAACTAGGCGATCAAGTTGAGAGAATTTCACATCAACTATCTCCCTCGAAATGCAGCAAAGGGATAGGTACCAGCCAACTTTGCCCTCAAAATTCACCGAACTTCCTGAAGAGATCCGAGATGCACTTGCAGCAAAGCCCTAGCAGGTCTTCGTTGGTGGCTCATCCTGACTGGCTGGTGGGAGAGTAAGGGTGCATATTATCACGGATACTAGTAAAGAGCACCATTATGTGATCAAGTTGGCATTCAAGACCACCAACAACGAAGCAAAATATGAAGCATTACTGGTTAAGCTAGTGGTCACCAAGACCCTGGGGGCTACCAAAGTGGAAGTAAGAGTTAACTCCTAAGTAGTTGTCAAACAAGTCTTGGGAGGATTCATCACGAAGGATGAGAAACTGAAGAAATACCTGTAGTTGGTGTAGAAAAAATGTAACCATTTTCAATATTTTCATATTCAACAAGTGCCGAAATGAGAGAGCCAAAAGACAGACAAGTTAGCACTAGCTACCTCGGGGCAGGAAGACTCTCTCATGCAAGAACAGACGATCATCAGAACGGTAGATATGCCTGCCATGGGAATCGAAGTAAGGTCAGGAGCACCAGAATGAGCGATGGCGGTAATAGAATACCTTGACGTGAATGAACTCCCTGATAAGAAGTGGGAAGTGCGAAATGTTAAACAGTTTTTTGTACAGGCGAGGCTACTCGACACTACTCCTAAGGTACGTCTCGTTGGAAGAAGCGCAGTACATACTGGACAAGATACATGAGGGGGTATGCAGAAACCATTCTGATGGGAATGTATTAGCCAGAAAGGTGGTAAGGGCGGGGTACTACTGACCACACGCCCTCAAAGACATGAAAGAATTTGTTTGGAAGTGCCCAAAGTGCCAACTATATACCCCAATATTGCATTGCCAGTCAGAGCAATTGATGTCGATCATGTCACCTTGGCCAGTCGCGCAATGGGGGATTGACTTGTCAAACCCGCAAGGGAGGAGTGAGATTTGTAGTCACCATCGTGGATTATTCCACCAAGTGAGTAGAAGCAGAAGTCTTGGCAACAATCACAGCAAACAACATCACTCAATTCCTATGGAAGGCTGTGGTTTGCAGGTTCAAAATCACTCGCAACGTAATCTCAGACAATGGGTGACAGTTTGACTCGAACCGCTATCATGACTGGTGCAGAGAATTGAGAATCAATTGTACTCCTCCCCATCTACATGCCAACGGACAAGTTGAAACAACCAAGAAGATGCTACTCAGGATACTAAAGAAGAAGCTCACTAAAAATAAGCTCACAAACTGCCCGACCTCTATCACTCACAAAAAGGTAGAGACAAATGACTCATATGCATAAGATAATGACAGAAAGAGACTAGTCAAATCAGCCAAGTAAGAATGTTTCTATATATATATTGAAGAAAATTGTCCTTACTTACATAAAAAAAAAATTGATGAATGAATAAAAATAAATACAAGACAAGTGAGACGGGCGACTCTCAAGGCTCCGGAAAAGCGTCAAGTATCTACTTTCTACCTATAGTGTTGGTGAAGTGAAGAGCCGCACCGTCCGACAAGAAGATATCAGGTTGAAGGTCCTCAGGTCAGTCTAGAGATTCTCCAGGGAATGATCCCTCAGCCTATCCAAGCCCTCCTTGTAGCCGCAAACCCAGGCCTAGTCACAGATCCTCTTCAGCTCTGGCATTTGTGCAGAAAAACAAGCAAAGACCCCTTATGCATCTGTAGCTTGAACTACAGGGCTTCAACCTCCAAGTCTTGAACAAATAGTTGACTTTGTGAAGTGGCTAACTCAAATTCCAGAGTTTCCACCCATTAGTCTCGCGCCCGCAGCTCGACCCTGACTATGGCCAACTTGGCCTCTAGGTTCCTAACCTCTTTGACCCAAGCATCGAGGAGGGATGACTTGCGCTTCCACGTCTTCGGGAGGTCTATATAACTCTTTTCAAGCTAGTTATACAACCTCATGTCCGTGTCATGCTGCTTAACTAGCTTGTTCTTCTCGGCCTGAAGGTGGTGACACGATGCCTGGAGTTCTTCCAGCAATGCCTTGCGATGATCCATTGTATCATGAAGGTTGTCTCACTCTTCCTCCAAGAGCCTAACCTTGAGGAGGCATTGGTCAGCCTACTCGCAGGACTTGACCAAGTCATCTTGGAGGACAACCTTCTCCCGAAGAAACTTGGCGATCTTCTTCTTCTTCCTGCTAGCAAACACATGGGCAAAAGCCTTCTCGGTTTTGTCTCTTTTCTTATTTTCTTGGAGGATCTTTATGCAGGCCAGGGTGGCGAGAGACCGCAGCTCTCGAACCTTTTCTTCCAACTCCCCCCTCTCATCCACAATCAGGACGACCAACTGATCGACTCCATAGCAAGACAAAGGAATACAAACAAAGTAAAGAACAAGCCAAGAAAGAAGAAGGCAAGAAACCTTAAACACGCATCAAGAGAAATGCTTTACCGATGAGAATAAGGTCTTCAATTTGTCGGTCTCTCGACTAACTATCTCGACCTGAGCTCAATCAAAACCTAAGCTAGCCCTTGGGGCTTCACTTCCCCCAACTCTAGAGGTCTTCCCTCTGGCCTTCAACTGCCAAAGGGGCTAGGAAGGTATATGGGGAGAAGCATTTTCGCTTCTCACGAGCAGCATTAAGACAACCCACAAGCTAAATGTTCACGCGACATCAAGGCCTTCTGCTAGCCCCAGCTCAGTTACTCTCTCTGCCTCGTGGCTAGCCATGGTCTCCAACACGACTATTCATTCAACCTTGTGATCAGCGACCATCTCGTGCTCGAGCACCTCCAACACATGCATCCCCTCCAACACAGCAACCATCTCGTGCTTGAGCACCTCCAACACACACTCTCCTACTCAGATGTCCCCTTGGCCTCCTACCCAGCAGTGGCCTCTAGCTAAGTCGTCTCCCCAGCTTCACATTTAGTGGTGGTAACCCGCTCAAACACCCCCGTTGCCTCGTGGCTACCCATGGTATCCTTCAGGGCGTATGCCTCGATCACTGGCCCCAGTTCTTTACCAGCTCCTTGGTCAAATTGGGTGGCCAAGATAACGCCAACAACCCACTGCTCTCCCGACACCCCCGTATCTGCTAAGGGAGGAAGCACCTTAGCGAATTCTTCTAAGGCCACCAATGAAACGGCCTCGGGTTCTGGGGACACGAAGAAAGAGACTCAGGGATTGAGACCCTTTCGTTATCAAGATCAATAGCTTGGGGTGGCCTAGGGATGACCTTGTGGGCAGATCGAGACATGGAGAAGCAACCGCCTCGGTATCACACGAGCACTCTATGCCCTCAGCATCAATCGTCACTTCGAAATCATCGACATTGAGGGAAGGAATTATCTTAAGGAGGCCTCAGGCAACTAGACAAAGATGCGGGAATCCCTTGGGGGGTCAACGAAAGCCAAGATGAAGACCAGCTCCAGCTTTTCCTCTCTTCGACTGAGGATTCCCACCAGTTCTGCTTTGCCTAGGGAGGTAGGAGGCTGGAACACCGGCGGCAATGAGAATGGGTGTTGCCCGACCCGAGAAGCCCCAACGCCACCCGAGGAATGCACCTGTTCGTGAACTGGCTCCTCAGCCTTCAATGTGGATAGAGCCCAGGAAGACTGGCCTACTAGAGGTTGTTTTTATGATTTGAAGCTACTGCCGCTGCTACCCGACCGCAACGACTCCTAGGCCTCCTCTACCTCGGTGTAAGGCTTTTTTCCATTTCCTTCTAGCAAAGGACTGTGAGGCCTCTTCCACCCCCAAGAAGCTAATTGACCTCCCGAGGGGCATCTCCTGATGAAGCAAAATCAATCTGGCAGCACCAAGAACTAGCCTTTGTTGGTCCTGGTAAGTATAGCATCAAAATAGAATTCCTCTGGGTGTGCCTCCACCCAAGCATAAACTACCTTCAGCTAAGCTTTCTCTTACCAATCGGGTCCAAGCTAATTTCCTTATCATCTAGCATGACTCCCTAAGCAATGCAAACAGAGAACTCGTGGCGGGCATCCTCCTAAACGGAAAACTCCCACCCTTCTCCCATTACAAAGAAAAATTGCCAGAACCAGTCTTTAACATGGGGACTCCAAGTGGGCAACTTTTTATCTTCGACAAAAGCGGAAGCTACATAGATTACCACCCAGACGTAGCACAGAAACTCTTGGGTAGTCAGGTCCTGGTAACCTTGGCCTGCGAGTCCTAGGACCATAAGCCAAACAACACAGCAACATAGTAAAATCCTCCACGCATTAAGGTGAAGTTGTGACAAAGCCAGTAAAAGAAAGTCTAAGATTTCTCAAATTGGGCAGCAAAAAGGCAGTTGCAGTCCATTCGTGAACATCGAGGGGTACAGTGTCACCTTAGTGGTAAAACACTCCGAGTCGACAGCCTCTTGGAGATTCATCGAAGCCTCAAGGTTGGTGTAGTCAGGCGCTTCGAAGGAATATTTGAACAACCTCAAGTTCGTCAAAGTGACCACCGAGGCCCAATGATACCCCTCAAAGAACTAAGATTCTTCGCAGACCTCGGAAGCATCCAGACCCCCAAGAACCCTAGAAGGTCCCTTAAGACAGGTAGAACAAGAACCCCGAGAAACAAAACGGGAGGTATTCGTGGGTGCCATTGAAGGAAGAAGGAGAGGGAGAAAGATAGGGTTTGAATGTGAAGGGAAAAGAAGTGAACTGAGAAAAACTAAAAAGGGGAAACAAATGTGGGTCACAACTGGAATGAGAGAGATAAGAAAGTGAGAAGGTAAAGGCAATACAGGGCTTGGGTTTAAATAGACAACTACGACGATCAAGCTAGCCAAACAGCTTAGTGACATGTGTCACCAGAAATGAAACGACAGTGACAGGTCTTGCAATTTCTGCTGCATGAGGTAAGGTGGGATCAAGCCGTCTGACACAAACCAAACGTGGGAATGTGACATGCGTGACAAGCATCCCCCTATAAGTGTCATAAGCCACCATGCGTAAAAACAAATATGAAAGTAAGAAAATAAGACAAAAATTCTCATTATACGTACAATAGAAATTGGCGGGAAAATTGGAAGGGATATTTGCATCCCCTATCGATCTAGGCCTAACTGGGAGGGATATTTACATCCCTCTTAGGTCGGGCCAATTTTGTCCTGGAGGCCCAGTGTTCAGTAGTGTAGTTGGCCCATGAATTGCATACGGGAAAAGGAGGCCCAGGGCTTGAGCAGGAAACCGAGTGATGTAGAAAGATAGGATGCCACCTACCCTGATACAACCCTGCAGAAGCACATCGGCCTCATTTAAGGATCTAATATGGGACATGGACAAAGATCACAACAAAACCTCGTGTCACTGACAGAGCGCACAAAAGGCTTACTAGGGCCTCTGACATGGGATACGGAGGACCCTCTCAACAAGCAGTATAAAAGCCAAATGCCAAGTTAGAATTCAAGACTTACGTTCTCTTGCTTATTGGAATTCTCTCCATGGGACAAAAACTAACTTAGGCATCAGAGGTGACCCTTCAACCTCAAGCCTCTCATCTTCTCTGTGTTGCAGGTAACTAAGTCCAATACCAGTACTTGAAATGCAAAACACATCGTCAACATTAACAGTTTCCAAACCTAATCAAAATGGGATAATGTAATAAAAATAAACCCACTGGCACAAGCAAATCGTATAAATTATGCTGCAATTCCCATCTAACCCAATGATCTTAATTCCTCTCATCCTTCTCCAACCTAGAAAAGGTTATGGGCTTTAAAAATGCAAGACTGATTAAGACTTTTTCTTTAAAAGTATTAAACAATATCTTGCCAACGAGGTCTCTCTTAAAAATTTGCATCCCCTTCACTAAAGAAGAGATCCTCTACCCCATTTATCACATGGATGAAGAGAGTACCTCCATCTTTTTTTGAAGTGTCCTTTCCCTCGAATCATGTGGAGAAAATCACCTTGCCTTTAGATATCTCATCCTTAGCTAGTCAAGACATTACCAATTGGATAAAGCTGGTTCTTAACCCTACAAAGTAAATCTTTTGGCTAAAGAAACTCATCAATTCCAATTGTTTGTTTTTCTTGCTATGGACAACCGTTGGTTCACTATAAATCAGATTATTCATGAGCCATCCAACTTTACATTGAACAATTTATCTAGAGTCCTTCAAGTGTATAAAGACCATTTTAATGCATGGAAGTTTTAAACAGCAGTCCTTGTTGGTCCGCCAACAGATTAGTATTCAATGACCTTTGATGTAGTAGTCAGATCAAATGGTAGCACTGCAACAGCAATATGCAGACCACATGAGGGCTCTTTTAAGATTTGCAGAACCAGCTACACAAGTAGCATTCATAGGAGTCCAGGAAGCTCATTCCCAACATATCAAAAATATAATATTGAAGGGGATTCCCTAGTGACCATCACAGCTATTAATCAACCTCAAAAAGCTACGGACTGCATGATGAAAGAAATAGCAAGAGATACAAGATTTCTGCTCAGCAATTTTGAAAGTTAGAAAGTAGTAAAAAATACATCAATCGCAAAATCAACTTGCGCATTCCATCACGCAATTTGTATGAAAACATCCACTGATTAAGACTCCTCAATGCTTATTAGACCTCCATAATTGGAAAAATCCCCATGTTTAATATTTTGTTGTATATTAAGGACTTTATTTTTGTATCAGACTGCTTTTCCATTAATGAAGATTAGTTGCTAAGGAAGAAAATTAAGAATGGTCTTTTTATCTAAAAATAAAAATAATAAATAATAAATAATAAATAAAAATTTATGACCTGTAGGTAATGAGATGTGAAGAGATTTATATAAATAGTAGTGAAATAATTTAAGTTAAAATATTTTATTGAATTTTGTGAAAGTAGTGAAAAAAATATTGAATAAAAGTATTATAAATTTAAAATATTGTGATAATATAATTTTCTATTATAACTTTTATTTTAATATTTGATAAAATAGTTTATTTTATATTTTATTTAAAAGTTTCTAAAAATTATAATAATTAAAATTAAAATTAAAAATTAAAAACATTGGTAAAGAGAATTATGATAAGTTTTTTTTAGAAGAAATGGCTCCCAGACAAAGCGTTATTTTCTTGTCGGTACGAAGTCTCTAAATGCCAAGTGTTATGAATGAGACAAAGGAGAAAATCAATGATAAAACTCTGACTGATTGGTGCGCGACGAGACTGAAAACCTACTTTTGAGTTCTTGACTGAGAGGGATACAGTCCAACCTTCAGACCGAATCGCTCAGTTTCTGATATCCCCATGTTTAAATTCTCGAGCACATCATCGAGCTGGCGTCCCCACCACTCACAGAGAAGGTGAAAAGATCAGAAAATCTGTCTTGAGCGAAAGAATTTCGCCCAAAAACCAGAAGATCTTTTTGGGTTTTGTTCGTGATGATGATTTGAAGCATACCCAGAAGCTAACTAGGTTCAAAACCTCTCAATTCATTTCAAACTCGACCAAAAGTATATTGCATCTTCGGATTGATTGCCGATTTTCTATATTAGGAGCACCCAAGAATCAAATTTCTGATTTGGTTATATCTTTATGAGGAAATCAACAAAGGGTTGGGGAATAAAATTATATTTTTGAATCGGGCTCATTTTGTTTCTGTGGAGGACATGAATTTTAGGAGCTTAGACGAGTTTTGGGCTTTCTATGTGAACCAACACTCAAAACCATCCACACGGCGTTGGCATTTTGTGGGCGCGCTTATTGGTATTTTCTTCTTGCTTTGCTCAGTGATCTTTAGCTGGTGGTTTTTGTTCCTTGTGCCCTTCTTTGGGTATGGATTGGCCTGGTACAGCCATTTCTTTGTCGAAGGGAACGTTCCGGCCACGTTTGGGCATCCGTTTTGGTCTTTTATGTGTGATCTCAAGATGTTTGGATTGATGCTTACAGGGAAAATGGATAAGGAGATCAAGAGGCTTGGAAAGAGGCCTGTGTTGCAGGTCTTTTAATCGTAAGTGTTTAATGTTTATATGTTCTTCAGAAACATACTTGCATCTGAAATTAAGCAATTCTATTTGAACTCTAGTTGTCGATTTTGGTTTTTGTCTCTGTTTTGTTCCCGTGTATGTAATTGTTTATTGACATTTATGTTATATTCTTGGACACAATAAATTTGGGTTGGGAAATTTTGCTCATGGTATGCCTGGATTGTTTGGTTGATGCATAAGTTTGTGGTAACGCTGAGTTGAAGGATGGACATGCTGTGCTATAATTTCTTGCAACTATGAATGAATATTACATGGATATTCTTAAGTGATTAGAATGTCAGTTTGCACATTACGTGGTTTTATTATCAATGTTTGGTCAAAACAGAAATTTTATGACCAAATCGTAGATGGTTGCTGTAACTGTCAGAGACCGGAGATTTATATGATTCACCAGTGTGCCTGCTTTGATGTCTCCCAATTGATATTAGTCAAAACTACTCCAGTTTCACTCAACCCAACAAAGGGACTATGGAGTTAGGCACACAAACCCGAAGTAGATAAAATCATGGGTTGATGGGTTTAGCTGAGGTTAAAAGGATGGAGGAGATATGCTCATGACCTCGTTTCAGATATTGTTAGTTACCCTATTGCCAAAGCTTGGAAAAGCAACACTAAATTAGAGAGCAACATGGATTGTGATTTCCTCTTCCTTGGGTACTCTGGATTTCATCCGGGACATGATGTCTGGGAATATAAATTCTTGATAGCGAAGTACTGCAACCACAGGCTGTCAATCTTGGACGTATAGCAAAAATATTGATTATGTGGAGGAGTAACTAGCCAAACTTGTTTTGTCATGCTACAGTTCAATGTTTTATTAATCAGAACATAGCTATCGCCTTTAGTAACGCCTGCATTTGTATTAAATTGGAACATGAAGTGTGATAGAGCCGTTGGATCTCTTAGCTGAGATCAGATAATGAAATATCATTGAGCTCACATAGATGATAGGGGAAGCCTTTCAAAATCAAGTCAAAAGGATGAGAAATGGAAGAAGCAGATAAGATATCTATCCTTCTCTAGAATTGGGATTAGGTACTTGAATTTGTTGTCTCTTTCCTTTTAGAGGGAAGGCTCCCCGTGGGAATATTCGCCTGGTTCGTCTTGGCTCTGATTGGGGGGATATTGCTTTGGCACCCAATTTTAGACCGAATCCCAGAAAAATTGCTTGGATTATCAATGCTTTAATATGAAAAGGAATAGTTGGAGTGCCAAAGCAATTGTCCATTTGCAATAAAAAGTTGAAAGCCAGCCATGGGAGCTAATATTTTATACGATGAAGTTTATTGCACACATCCGTAAAGACCTTTATCTAATTGCATCTTAGAGGTCACCAATAAAAAAAATTGAATCTTTGAGGCCAAGTTGTGCTCAACATTATATTCTAGCCCCCCTCTAATTACTATTCACTTTTTGCAACTTACATCCCTTCCTAGATCCAATTGTTAGAACCGTGTCACGTGAATTATTATTATTTTTTTATTGTTAATAAGGGAGTTAATCAACTACGACAATTATCTGTCAATATATATATATATATATTATATACACTAAAAAAAAAAAACAAAAGATCTTGGCTACATCATAGAAAAATTAGCATTCACTACAAATAACAATAAAAAATTAATTATAATAATAATGATAATCGATAATAATATACATGGAGACCCTAATCCTAACTCTTGATCTGAACAACTAAATGAAAAATTACTTTCAGGCCTGATGTTGAGGAGCACCAAGTGTACCAACTGGATCGTACTACGTACCAGCACAGCACACGTTAAAGATTATAGCTAAAAATAGCTAATTACAGAAAATCTCACCAACCATCCGACCATGCAAAGCACCTACCAA
The DNA here is from genome assembly GCA_003123785.1 of Pterocarya stenoptera. Classification (NCBI taxonomy): domain Eukaryota; kingdom Viridiplantae; phylum Streptophyta; class Magnoliopsida; order Fagales; family Juglandaceae; genus Pterocarya; species Pterocarya stenoptera. Next base: position 11,922 of record QEOT01003756.1, on the reverse strand, counting down.
AATCTGGTAATATATAGAACTTGTGATGTGACCTGTGCATGCGGATATCGGAGGGGTATGCTTCAGAATCTGTATCCGATCACTAATAGACCTCAAAGGTATTGTGGACATCTATTGCTCAACCCTCCATCCATCACCTCCGCCGTGCTGAATTCGAATGCTGGTGGGGTTTACTATCGTTCCGTATCCTATCGGCATACATGGGCAAGCGAATGATCTCTTTAATTTCATTCAACAAGACTTCCTCTGTGATATTGTCCCTTATACTCCGCATGACCTGTAATAATTTAAAACAACCAACAGGCTTCATCAAGTGCACCTGGTTCCAAATGATATGGGTAACAGATTAACAGATTATAGATAATTCAGTGGGGAGACTGACCTTCTTGTAAGTATTGAAATCATTCGGAGTTGATTTATCTACTCTGATCCGCATGCAGACCCATTCATCTTCTTCAAAATCGAACGAACACTCGATAATTTTTCCAGAATACGAGGAGGGGTCTGAACCATCTGCAATTTTTTTTTTTTTTTTTAAACTTCGGTGAGAAATAAGATCAAGACAATACATTACATATATTTATATCTAAATAAGAATAACAAAAATAAATTAAACTTAGAATAAAATCACATATAACAGAAGTATGCAAGTCAGTGAAGACATGCAGCACAAAAGCATCCATAAAAAAAATGCAATCCCAATTAAATTGCAGCTTCTTTTTTTTTTTTTTTGTGTTGTAGGGGTGGAGCTAGAAATTGCTGGTCTCGACTGAAGTTCCAAAATTGACAATCTCAACATACATCATCATTTATCCCCCGTTATCCATAAAATAGGGAAATTGAAAGGTGAAAAAGAGACGGGAATGAGAAGATGATGAAACATCATGCCATATGACATAGAACCTTCAATTACTCATGCTGCACACATGGTATACCATGTAAACTTCATATTTACAGTATCTCTAAAATCTTCTTAAGTTGATGTTCTTGTTTTCTGCAACATGGCAAGGTCAGAAACTAGCATTAGATGCTTTTGTCCTTGAAGGCAAAATTCAGCCACCACCTCCATGTATATAATGTTATACGGAGGGATCAATAAGCACGTGACCCTAACTTCAAATGAAATAGACAGGCCATAAAAAATATAAACCTCAAAGCAAAGTTATGTACACTACAGTTGGAAACAGGCATGTCCACTGTAAGGACCCCGCAATTATAATGCCTAGTTACTGAAAAAAAAATTATCATGCCTAGTTAAAAGATTGTTTATGCTAAAAGCTATTTCCTTTTGAAGCACTAATAAAACAATTTAAGTATTTATGCCAAAAATTATTACCATACAAATTTATATCACTTATCTAGGAGTTTAAACTTTAACTACCATCTGTTTCCACAAAAAGTTCATATGAATCCCATAGCTGAAACCCTAGTAAAGTTTTGTGCCAATAGTTTACAAACACTCCCAAGTGCTCTTGTCAATTGAAACCTTAGGGCTCGTTTGGATACAGAAACCATCTCATCTCATCTCATCCTTACAACTTTCCCAAATTCTCAGACAAAATATAATAAACAATCCAACTTTTTCAAATCCCAAAACAATAATAAAATTAAAAAATAATATTCTAACAATATTTATTCAACTCATCTAAAAACATCTCATCTCATCTTACTATCCAACAAGCCCAAAAGCTAATCTGAGATTTTCGCTTAAACATTGATTCATGAGAGCCGATAATATCATCAACAAAGAAGCAAGGTACATGATAAAATGAGGAGAAAAAAAAAATTGACCTCTGAAGGCAACCCTACTCCCTTTCCCTTCCATCAGTTTCTTCTTCCCCCGGTCATGCAGAAAAAGTAGCTGACGATCATCATTGTCTATCTGTCCACCAATAAATATTAGAAGGCCAGCATCTCTATTAACAAGGAGCCAATATAGAGAGAAATAAAAAAGGCACCCAAACTAATAGCCGAAACTAATATAGAATATAAAATAGTCCAACCTCGAATAGAAAGTCAACTGAATTCATTTCAGGGTATTTCCACTTCAAGAGGCCTTCATGTGTGCGAGGGACATAAGGATCATCCCAACCCTGCAAACAAAAATGATTATCAATACCATTTTTCTAAAACCTTAAAATAAGTATAACTCAACTTGACCATGTAGACCATGGTGTTCTTTCCCAAAATGACACAGGACAAGACATGTAGACTCGGAACATGAAAACTTCTGAGTGTACATGGTAGCATCGCTAAAGGTCCTTCTAATAATCTAATAACAACATACTACTAGCAATTGAAAGGTGAACTTTATGGCCCTGAAACAGACGAGTTGAATGAATAAATTCTCCCCCAACTAATACTTTCAAGAAAAGTTAGACACAAGTCAGACAACTATAAAAAAATATTTGAATTCCAAGGTTTGTTCACAGTTTCCAATCATCAAACCACCTGAAAAATAAGACCATCTGCATCATGTGAGAGCCTTGGAATGAATTCCTTTAAAAGCTTGGTAACAGTAGAGAGCAACCAAAAGTCTTTCCTCCTCACCTGATAAACACTTAAACCAGATCAACAAAAAAATCCAGCAGAAAGAAACACCACGGGATGGAATAAAATGTTGGTAGTCAGATAATGCATACCCTGAATGGTTCAAGGTCATATCTATAATATGGATTCCTACACTGGTAAATATTGTGGCGTTCAAAATTTCGAGGTTCAATCACTTCTTTCTCAAGCATCCTCCACCGCTCGTAGAAAGGCCGCTGCACCACTATTAAATTAGCATACCATATATATATAAATTATACAAAAAAGCAAAGATAGAAAAAGCACACATTTAAAGAAGTAAATAATGCAGATCAGGGACACTTCAGGCAGATTGATCTGGCCATTCTAATATGCCACACCAATGTCTGAACAAAATCTGGGATTTCAAAGGGAGAATGGAACTAAAACAATGCCATAATCAAAGGAAACAAATTCAAGAGAGCAGGGTTCTCTCCTTTAGTGGTGTCGTACAGCCAAAAACCCCACAAAATTGACACTAAAGAATCAAGCATTTGCTTCTAGTGTAGAAATTTCCATTCGTTTCTCAACATCTGACTGAACCATACCATTTAAAACTGTGCTATCTTAGTACCAGATTTCACAAATCCATAAGTCTTGATTGGATAAGGACAGTCTTTAAGCTGTTTTGCGACTGAGTATGCTACTTCAATAAGAATTTTGAATATTCTGTTAGCCCGATTACAAGCAACGCTTCCATGGAGTAACATTACTTATTCCACAATATATATATGTGTGTGTGTGTGTGTGTGTGCACGCATGTGTGCGCATTACTTATTCCAATATCTAAGCCAAATGGCCAAAAAAACACTTGACAATCAAACGCGTCATACAGTCATAATGAGCAGAAATAAACATACTTGTTTGTTTAAAAAAAAAGTAATCGTATAATATCCATTGGAAAGGTATTAATTTTGGCAGGGTTAATTCAAGAGGAACAAAGGAGATAAAACATCAGTAAATACCAAGGGAAAAAAATTATAATCTAAGAATTTGTTCAGACATGGTCTTTCAGAATTAGGGAAAAAAAGGAGGACAAGGTGGATGCCAAGAGCCAAATGGCATCTGCAACTCCAATTTTATGACACTGACCATTCTTATAAAAGGTTATATGAAAATAGCCAAAGTGCATTGCGAACTCAATCTTTCAAACACCAAATATCTTTTTATTGAAGGTTAAGTAACATAAGAAAAAAAAAATCTGAAAAATGAGTATAGGCTATATCCAAATGAAGAATGGTAACATGCATGAGTGCCAATATAACATTAAAAAAAACAAGTAAATCTGTAATATGCTGAAATTAGGACCAGTAGAGGACAAGACTATCAAAGGAAATGTTTTCTGCAGTCCTCTAAATAGGATATGTTTTCTTTTAGTTATCTTGTATTTAAATTACTTTTATATTTAAATTACTTATTTGGATAAAATCAGCTAGTCAGTTAGTTAGTTAGTTAGTTAGTTAGTCAGTTAGAGATTTTATCCAAATCCTATCTATGTAACCTCAGAATTATTTGTCTATTTAAATGAAAGGAATACCTCAAGAGGGTACACGGCATTATTGACATGGTATCAAGAGCAGGTTACTAAGTAACGTGCCTTCGAATTTTTTTTTCCTCCCGTGTCTTGTTCTTCGTCTGGGTGTTCTCGGCACTTCTGTGCCATCATTGCTACTTCTTCTCTTCTTGGTTCTCTTTCGGTATCTTCAGAGTTTTTGTTTATCGGCGTACTCAGAGGTGACGGTCATCTCTCGTGTTCCTCTCGTGTATCAGAGTCATCAGACACCATCGTGTGTATCGGCGTACTCCGTCTCAAGGATTCTCGGCACTTCTATGCCATCGGGATTTTCTTTCCCGTTTCTTGGTTCCTCACGTACTTATCGGCATCTTAAGAGTTGATCTTGGCCTCTCGTGGGTCTTCAAAGCAGCTGTTTCCGCCTCTCCTCTGACCGTCGGCACTGTCTGGGTGGTCTGGGGTGTCAATCGAAGCTTTCTATGCTAGGCTCTTAGTCTATCGGCGTCTTCTGTGCTTTTGGCAAGAGAGGCTGCCTCATTCTGGCACTCGGTTCTCCATCGCATAGTCTCTCGCAGCATCTTCTGGGCTTTCGGCAAGAGAGCTTGCATCATTTCACACTCGGCTTCTTCATCGCAGATTCTCTCGCACAGTTTTCTCTCGTGGGTTTGCTGCTGTTCTTTCTTCGAAAGTTGTCTTGCCGATCGGTGAAGAAAATAAAAACATACATAATCTTGCGTCTCTTTCTTGACTTCTTGTTCTCCACGGTTCTTGTTTAAGAATTAACTCAATCTAGGCTCTCAACATTTGAAAGGTCTGTCCATATGGCATCTGAAAAATCTGATTCTTTATGCATTCATTTTAATGGTAAAAATTACTCTGCTTGGGCATTTCATTTTCAACTTCTTGTAAAGGGTAAAGAACTCTGGGGTCATGTTAATGGCAAGACTCCAGCCCCAAAAAGTGCAACAGAGTTGGCTAAATGGGAGAGTAAGGATGCCAAGATCATGTCTTGGATCCTAGGCTCTTTGAGCCCCACATAATTCTCAATCTACGTCCCTACAAAACTTCCGAGGCTATGTGAGAGTATTTAAAGAGAATCTATACTCAGAATAATTCCGCTCGAAGGTTTCAATTAGAATTTGAGATGGCTAATTTTTCTCAAGGTGTCTTATCTGTAGAGGAATTCTATTCTGGTTTTTCAAATCTATGGGCTGAATACACTGATATTGTGTATTCCTCTATCTCTGCCGCTGGTCTTCCTCATGTGCAAAGTGTGCATGAAACCAGTAGGAGGGATCAGTTTCTTATGAAACTACGTCCAGAGTTCGAATCAGTTCGTTCTCAGTTGATGAATAGAGATCCCGTTCCTTCTCTTGATGTTTGTTTGGGCGATTTGCTTCGGGAGGAGCAAAGGTTATTTACTCGGAGTACAATGGAACAACACCTAACTCCTCCTGCTCAAGTGGCATTTACTGCCCAAGGAAGATCCAAGGGCCGAGACTATAGCACTACACAATGCTATAGTTGCAAGAGTTTTGGTCACATTGCCACCCACTGTCCGAAGAAATTTTGTAATTACTGCAAAAAATCAGGACATATTATCAAAGATTGTCCAATCCGGCCTCCTCGAAAGCAAGAACGTGCCTATTCCACCTTGGTTGATCTCTCGGGTACATCTTCTTCTGCAGCTCCTGCTGCCGCCACACATGCTTCAGTTCCTGCTGGTTCCAGTTCTACAACTCTTACTGCTGATATGGTACAACAAATGATTCTTTCTGCCTTTTCCGCTTTAGGCCTCTCAGGTACTCCTAATTCATCTCCTAATTCTTGGTTAATAGATTCTGGTGCCTCCAACCATATGACTAATAATTCTACTTCATTACATAACCTTCGATCTTATGATGGTCCTCTCAAAATACACACGGCAAATGGTAGTTCACTACCAATTTCTGCCATAGGTGATGTATCTAGTATCATTCGAAATGTTTTGGTTTCTCCTAACCTCTCCTCCAGTTTACTTTCAGTTGGACAGCTTGTTGAAAATAATTGTAATGTTTCCTTGTCATCTTCTGGTTATGTTATACAGGATCGAGTGTCCGGGAGGATGATTGCGAGAGGTCCTAAGGAGGGTCGGCTATTTCCAATAAATCCTAGTACAGCTTTTCTTGAGTCTAGTTCTTTTATTTCTTGTAATGCTGTCAAAACGAGTATTAAAGATTGGCATCGTCGTTTAGGTCATCCCAATCCTCATGTTCTTCAAACTTTGTTCAAATCTGGTGCTATTGACAATAAAAATTCAGTTTCAATAGAAATGAGTTCTTTTGATTGTACGACTTGCAAACTGGCCAAAAGCAAAGTATTACCATTTCCACAATCTGGTTCTCGTGCCTCTCAGGTGTTCGATATAATTCATAGCGATGTCTGGGGTATATCTCCGGTTATATCACATGCTCACTACAAGTATTTTGTTACTTTTATTGACGATTACAGTAGATTCACTTGGATCTATTTTCTTCGTACTAAGAGTGAAGTATTTTCCGTTTTCAAAGGTTTTTTCGCACTCATTCAGACCCAATTTGCTTCCACTATCAAGGTCTTACGATCTGATTCTGGGGGAGAATATATGTCTCATGAGTTTCAGAATTTTTTTCACGAAAAAGGAATTCTTTCTCAACGCTCTTGCGCATCTACTCCACAACAAAATGGGGTAGCTGAGCGTAAGAATCGACATTTACTTGATATGGTTCGGGCTCTTCTTATTGATTCATCAGTTCCATCTCGTTTTTGGTGCGAAGCATTAGCTACCGCTGTCCATTTAATTAATAGATTGCCCACACCAGTTTTACATAATGTTTCTCCCTATTCCATACTATTTGGTCACACACCTAATCTTTCTGATTTGCATATCTTTGGTTGTGTGTGTTTTGCTCATCTTCCACCACATGAAAGACATAAATTGACTGCTCAATCTGTTCAGTGTGCTTTTCTTGGATATAGTTCAACTCAAAAAGGATTCCTTTGCTATGATCCTAATGCACGTAGAATACGAATTTCCAGGAATGTTGTGTTTTTTGAAAATCAGAAATTTTTCCTCTCTCATGAGGATCCTATCTCACCTAGTTTTTCAATTCTTAATGATGAGCCTGATCCCTCACCTAAACCAAATCCTACTTCCATGACTCGGTTTAAACCTGGTTTTGTCTATACTCGACGTCATAACACTCCTTTGGTCGAGTCTTCTATGACTTCTCAAGATTGTCGTCCTCCGGCACCTGATCCGACACCCACCATAGCTCCTGTTGCTCAAGTTCTTAGGAAATCTACCCGTATCTCTCACCCACCCGATCGGTATGGTTTTTCTTCCCCTACTTCTATGACTGCTACATTATCTTCCATTTCTATCCCTTCTTCTTACAAGCAGGCTATGGAACATGAATGCTGGAAGCAAGCAATGCAAACCGAACTTGATGCACTTGCGGATAATCAAACTTGGGATGTGGTACAATGTCCTCCTTCAATCAAACCCATTGGTAGTAAATGGGTATACTCCGTTAAGCTTCGTTCAGATGGCTCACTAGAACGATACAAAGCTAGATTGGTTGCTTTGGGAAATCGCCAAGAGTATGGCATAGATTATGATGAGACCTTTGCTCCGGTTGCCAAGATGACTACTGTTCGCTTGCTACTTGCCCTTGCTGCTTCTAAATCCTGGCAATTGCGTCAGATGGATGTCAAGAATGCTTTCTTGCATGGCGATCTAAAGGAAGATATCTATATGAAACTCCCATCTAGTATGCCTATTTCTTTCCCTACAGATGTGTGTAAATTAAAAAAGTCCTTGTATGGCCTTAAACAAGCTCCTCGAGCTTGGTTTGAAAAATTTCGTAATACTTTGCTACAGTTTTCCTTTAAGCAAAGTAAGTACGATGCTTCCTTATTTTTACACAAGAGTGATGCTGGAGTAGTAATTTTGTTGGTATATGTAGATGATATTATCATCTCTGGCTCAGATGGGCCATTGATTCAAAAACTTCAGCAACATCTTCATAATAAGTTTCACATGAAAGATCTTGGGGATCTTACCTACTTCCTAGGGTTGGAAGTTAGGTCTCAGCCACATGGTTTATTTCTCAATCAACACAAATATATTCAAGACTTAATTCAGTTAGGGGGATTGGAAGATACTACTCCGGTTGATACTCCTCAGGAGGTAAATGTTAAGTATAGGAAAGATGAAGGCGAACTCCTCTCGGATCCTACCTTGTATCGTAAGTTGGTTGGCAGCTTGATTTATCTCACCATCACACGCCCTGATATCTCTTATGCTGTCCACACTGTTAGTAAATTCATGGATTCTCCCCGACATCTACATTTTGTAGCTGTTCGTAGGATTATTCGCTATCTACTTGGAACTCCTAATCGTGGACTGTTTTTTCCCAAGGGTTCTTCTCTTAACTTGATTGTCTACAGTGATGCAGATTGGGCTGGTTGTCCAGACTCTCGACGCTCTACTACTGGATGGTGTGTCTTCCTTGGGAATTCTCTTATCTCTTGGAAGTGTAAGAAGCAAGATTGTGTATCTAAGTCATCTACAGAAGCTGAATATCGAGCAATGTCGGCTGCATGTTCAGAAATTATGTGGTTGCGTGGTATTCTTTCCGAACTCGGGTTCGCACAGACACATCCCACGCCTCTTCATGGTGATAATACAAGTGCCATTCAAATTGTAGCTAATCCAGTTTTTCATGAACGTACGAAGCACATAGAGGTTGATTGTCACTATATTTGAGATGCCTATGAGTCTAAAGCCGTCATTCTCCCTCATGTGCCAACTGAACATCAAGTAGCTGATATCTTCACCAAAGCTTTGACTCGACAACGGCATCAATACCTAGTTAGCAAATTGCTGCTAGTTGACTCACTAGCATCACTTTGAGGGAGGGTATCAAAGGAAATGTTTTCTGCAGTCCTCTAAATAGGATATGTTTTCTTTTAGTTATCTTGTATTTAAATTACTTTTGTATTTAAATTACTTATTTGGATAAAATCAGCTAGTCAGTTAGTTAGTTAGTTAGTTAGTCAGTTAGAGATTTTATCCAAATCCTATCTATGAACCTCAGAATTATTTGTCTATTTAAATGAAAGGAATACCTCAAGAGGGTACACGGCATTATTGACAAAGACAACAGGAAGGTGAACATAAAAGAAACTCTTAGTACCAAAGCGTGATGTAATTCAAGACGAAGGTAAACAGGATATAGTTTGAGGCTGTGATGCAGGTCACGACTGCAAAGGGTATAATAGCAAATATTTCTCTATACAAAACTAAGGGAAAGAATCCACATAACAGACCCAACTACTTGAGATAAAAACTGCCCCATTTCGGGTGACTGAACATTGCCCACAAACAAATAAGCCAAGGGATTAATATTCCACGTGTTTTGGTAGATGATACTAGATGAAGTATTAATAAATAATGAAATTGTTTCCCAATGACACATTGGATGGAGATGCATATATTGCTATGCTTGTGGACCTGTGTTAAAAGGACTAGGGCACATGAATCAAAGGGTGAAAATACAGTCTGAAAGAAGTAACTAAATTTGGCATTTATGCAAACACCATATCACATATAGTTAAAAGCTATTCTTCTATATAAAGGTGATCCTGCAACATAAACTATTGACATAAGAACCAGCAAGAATGAGGCAATCAGCATGATTTTTTTTTTTTCTCATTAGTTGTAAACCAAACCTCTATTACAGGCACTTGATTTATTGCCATAAGATCATAGATAAGGTATCTTCTCTCTTTCTTCTGTGAGTCTGGCACAGTATCGATTATCATCTCCCCATCAAGTAATGTAAAGTGATGAGTCTTGTCGGCTAAACCCTTACAAGCCAAACAAAGGAGAATGTCAGGTTGGATCTCATTGATAAAAAAGATGACTCTGCAAAACACTCAATATAAGGAACTTATAAAAGCAAACATATATGTATGCATACATCATTTGTGTTTCTGCAAGGAAACCTCATCTGCACCCGTCGGAAATTATAACTCCTATCAATCAAGTAACATCCATCTATGGTTATTAGCATCATATACCGTGTTCCATCAGCTTTCCATGTGGCATAATAATAACGCTGCCTTAACAGTTGTAAATTGTCCCTGCATACCATACAAAAAATATTGTTCATCTCATTGGTCTCCACATGCCAGAATCTGTGCCAGAACAAGGAACGCTGAACAGAAAATAACTTCCACAATCAACTGTGATAAAAACTTCATTTCTGATTTTTACAATGTCGTGAGAGAAAACAAGAGCCACTATTAAATCTGATCTGTGATACCCCATATGATAAGAGGTTAAGATAGATAGTGTATGGGATTCAACATTGCTTGGGAATGAGAAGTTCTTGCTCTTTATAATATTCCAATGGGACTCCAATTGTATCATTGACTAGTCCTTTTGGAGTATAGGCAAAATGTTTTGGGCCTTTGATTGGGATGTTACCAAAGGTATCAGCGCTTATCCCAACTAGAAATGTGGGACCTGAGCCATACCACCTAAGACAGATGGGCGCGATGAGGATGTCGGAAATTTAAAGGGGGCAGATTGTGATACCCCATATGATAAAAAGATAAGGAAAGTGGTTTATTAGATCTCACATTGCTTGGAAAATAAAAGTTATTGCGCTTTATAATGTTCTAATGGAGCTCCAATTGTATCATTGACTAGTCCTTTTGGAGTATAAGCCATGTGGTTTGGGCCTTCCATTTGGGCGTTAAATGATCATATTCCATTTAGCCTTAAGGTCGAAAACATAGACTCAATTACCTGTATTACATGAATGCACTTCATTAGTGTCTGATTGGTCAGCTTTTAAAAATAACTATCCCATGGTGAAGCAAAGTGATGGCAGCATGGAAAATGGAAGTGGCAGCTGTTTTTATAGTAATTTCTAATTTTATGAACTTTGGAAATTTTAATGCATGGGACACCTGCATCGATGAGGGCCACATTGTGCCAGATGCCATGCTAAAAGGAGTCTTCGGTTAAATATGTAATTATTGCAGTAGCGATGGACATCTATACACAGTTAAAGAATTGTAACTTTCCCAACTTTTGTGCAAAATTTATCTTAATATTATTAGTGGTGGTTTTTTTATAAGTTAATACTACTAGTGGTGTTTCCATAAGCTTAGAAAATGTCTTGCAAGGAGTATCTCCTAAGGCTTGTTTTTGTTCCATAGTTTTTTTTTTTATAAATAAGAAGTAATAGTATTGATAAAGATAGGCATAGCCCAAGTACACCGGAGGTATACATAAGAGTACACCAAATTAAGAATGTTTTTGTTCCATAGTTCAAAATACAAAGTCACAAGACGGAGATTCCTAATACTGGTAGTATAACAAAGGCACCAATGGAGGGGATGTCAATGAGTTTTTCCATCGCATTTTTAGCTATAGAATGTAACTAGGTGTTTCTTTTGTATACTTCATGTGTACATGGGCTTCGCCTATTACTATTTTGATGAATAAAATTTTTTACTTATCAAAAAAAAGTATAACAAAGGCACCAATGGCACCTACATATGTCAATTGTACTTCAACAAATTGAAGATTTGATTTGTAGTATTTTGTTTGTTTAAATGGTTAAATACTGAAATAATCCCTGTGCTTTGGCCTTTAAACAGTTTATTCTCTGACTTTTAAAAATGAACCTTTTTATCCGTAATACTCTCAACTTTGGTCGTTTTGATCCTTCTGTTACAAATCTATCAAAACCACTAACGGAACCCCTGCCACGTGGCTCATAAGCCACATCACCACCAATTAA
>QEOT01003755.1:29189-64734 GCA_003123785.1 Pterocarya stenoptera | reverse complement strand
GAGCATATAATTGAGATGAAGATGCCCAAGTACTTATAACACGGATCAGTGTTGACAATTTTTTTAAAGATCAGATGTTTAAGGTTTTCTGATTTATATGATGTTCCAATTACCTTGCAGAGTAGAGGTACTGCAGAAAGCAACCGCAAGCGCCACTGGTTGGTGGAGCAGAAACTCCTCCATTTTGTGGATGCTTTTCACCAATATGTAATGGACAGGGTAAGGCTTGTCCCACTGTATATGTGGACCTTATTTTCAGGGATATTCTGTTGCTATATGCAATCTTTGACCTATGCACATGGACAGAATGTAATGTTTTGATTTGGGATGTTGTACACACGCCTTTAAAATCCAAACAAAGTGCTACTTAGTTTTCATGTTACGTTGTGTATTTGTTGAATTTTCTATAATGAACATAGTTTTCTGTTTGTGCGTGCTCTCTATAAGTTATATATTATAGCACCACCTCGACATGTTTTCTTATTTCAAACCTTTATGAATTTTCATTGACTTGTCCCATTTATTTGTTTTTTCCTTTGGTTTTTCACCTCATGGACACAAACTTTTTTATGTATACTGATATGATTATAAATCATTAGCTTATTACCTGGGTTGATTTAGATGTTCTGTCAAGAGATTGGCTAAGTGCTCTAGTGGAACATCATGGTGGGAAGAAATTGTTTGAGATATGATGTCATAAGTTATCTAGTTTGACGTGGATTTTGTGCATTCTCTTAGAACTTGATTTATGTTTTTATGCATGAATTTTTCTTGTTATCCCTAGTGGATTTCAATTCATAATACGCTTTGAGCTTTAGTGAGTGTTGTCATCAGTATAGAGAGATGTTCCAAAAACTATAACTTAGCTGGGTAGAAAGAAAGAAAATAAGTCTCGATATCATTTAGTGTTTATTACTCGTTTTGCATATTTTAGGTTATTTCCAATCAAAAGCATAATGTTTTGTGGTTGCTTCTTTTTCTACTTTCATAGTGTTCCTCAAAATTTAAATGCATTCTCAAGACTCCTAATAGAAGCTCATATGTTCTTGTGGGTTATGAACTGTGATATTAATTATCATGCTGGATAAATGGATTTCTAGCACATTGGATTGTTTATTTTTGTTTTTATCCAAATTCACATACATAACTAGAATGCGTTCTGCTGACAAAGGCTACTCTTCAAGCAAAAGGTCCTCTTAAATATGAAATCACATTTAAATCAATGTAGTATTGAGAATTTCCTTCAAAGGCTACATACTTGAACAATGGGAAGTGGCAGTTATAATTACATCTTATATTCTTTTCCTCATAAATGGTGTGTCATGCTATAAATTACTAGTGATGCTCATACCATTTGGCATCCGAGTTTTTGTTTTCATCAGTATTGAACTTCTGATCTCTGATAGTAATTTGGTAAGCAGGTATATCATAGTGCATGGCTTGAACTATGTGAGGGTATGGCAGCTGCAAGATCCTTGGATGAGGTCATAGAAGTGCACGAAGCCTACTTACTTTCAATTCAGCGGCAGTGCTTTGTTGTACCTGATAAACTGGTGAGTATTCAGCATCTTGCTTTTTTTATTTTTTATTTTTTAATCTAATTTAAGGCTTGGATCTTTCAAGTGATAATTTTGAAGAAAAACTGAGTTCTTTTCAATGCTTTCTTTGCATTCAGTGGGCTTTGATTGCAAGCCGAATCAACAGCATCCTTGGATTAGCTCTTGATTTCTATTCCATACAGCAAACACTAACTAGTGGTGGTGCAGTTTCTGCGATCAAGGCCAGATGTGAGATGGAAATTGACCGTATTGAGAAACAGTTTGATGATTGCATTGCTTTCCTACTGAGAGTAAACTTCTATCCATCCTAATTCCATTATTGACCCTGTTTATGATGTGACTGTCAAAATTTGCATCAAAACTTTAGTTTGCTTAGAGTACGATATCTTTTCAACAGGCACGAGTAAGATACAAAAGTAGTTGTACTCACAAAACGGGAATATTATAGTGGGTGATTTTCTGTGCAGGTCCTATCTTTCAAGCTCAATGTAGGGCACTTCCCTCATCTGGCAGATTTGGTTACGAGGATCAACTACAACTATTTCTACATGTCTGATGGTGGAAACTTGATGATTGCACCTAGTTCTGAAACTGTTGGGTTGAAACTAGGGAAGGCCTTTGCCGGTAGAACAGACTGATCAAAACTTTCAAGTATTTTCATGATGTTGCATCTCGTAGCATGTTTCAGGACGATAATGCCCTATCTGGAAAGGCCCCTTATTTTCCTCTGCTGGTTTTGTTGAGAGAACTATAGGGATGTGAGTGAAGCAAATGTTGTGGCAGCAGCCTTGGACTCTTGGTCCTTACAGCTATCCGAATATGCCACGTATAAATTTCTTGACTTTATGCCTATCTTAGATCCTGAGGTTTCTTTGTTCAGTTTGCTAGAGGATTCTAGGATTCTCTGGTCTTCATTTGGCTAAAAGCCTAAATGGCTCAGGAAGTTACCTATCTTCCTCTGTTTGCAATGCTATGCTTTGTTGCTTTCATAGGTATATATGCAAATTTAAGGTGCTTGTGAACTATATTTAGCGCGTTCGAGGTTTGATTCTTGCCAATATATATATAGAGAGTTGAGCATAGAATCATCTCGTGTCCAATTTGTAGAAACATCGTGTTTTGGATGGTTGTATGTAATTTTTATGCAGTTCTATTGCATATGGATTTCTTTGAAAGCAAGCAAACAAACAAAGATTCTAAGATTGGCGATCATTTGTATACACATTCGTCTCCCTTTTATCTTATTGTGTTTACCCATATACCTTCGATTGTTTTTAGAAAGGAAAATGTATGCAACACTCATTCCATTTTTATGTTGACAGTGATAATTCCACGAGTACAATATAATGAGAGTGGAATGAGTGTAGTATATAGCACAACTTGGACTAAATAGGAGAACTAAAAGAAAAGAAAAAACAGAATTTTATTTATAGCCAGCTTGCACTGGCAATCAAAAGCATAACTTTTACTTGAAGGCTGGTTTTTATGAACTGGCTTGTTGGATTTAGGTCTCAGCGAGAGCCCTTTTCACATATGGTCTAAGCGTCGATTTTGTAGAGCAACTGTGAAAGAACGATTGGATCTTTGCTTTTCAAACCTTCAATGGCTATCTCTGTTTCCAAATGCCGTTGTCATGCATCTGTGTGCAACATCATTTTGTCCGATCCTTCTGAATACTTCGTGCTCAGAGCATTATCTCCTGAAACCTTTTTAGTTCAAAGACAAGTCCTGTTTCTTTGTTATTGCAGAGGCATGGCATCAAACGTTTGACTGGATCCCTCCACTTTCTGTCCGTGCCAGAAACTCAAAAGTCACTAAAGCAGCTATGAGGCGATGGAAAAAGATCACTTTGGTTCCATTCATGCTAATATAAAGAATTTGATCCCTCAATTCGATTGACTAATGCTATATACTACATTTTCATTAATCTGTGTCTGTCAAACTGTGCTGATGTGTTATTATTCATCAATTATTAGATAAGCTTTTATTTTTTGAAATAAAAAGCTAAAAAGTTGATGAATAATGTCACATCATCACGAGTAATGTTGCATGCAGTCGTGGAGTGCGCAAGTGCCGTGCAGTCGTTCTGAAAAAGAGTAGGGTCCACTAGGTCCCATATTTATTCACTTTTTTCAAAGTGATTGCGTGTCGCTTATACACTCATAACTGTAACTATCATTTCTCCATCATTATTAGGATAAGAGCGCGGCAAAGATACAATATAGAACATTTCAAATTGACTCAATAAATCAATATAAATGACATTGTGTCAATATCAAAGAAGACTACAAAATGCATGGTGAACTATTTTCTTGATCTATTTTTGGGGGTTCTTGGACCAGATCTTGAGTTGGGTTTTCAATTATCTCAACAGTAGTTGGTGCTGGTTGAGATGTTTGACCGTTTGAATTGGGAATAATACCGTATTCTCTAGAAGGTGTTTCTGAAACTTCAAAGGAAGTAGAGTGGATTTCAGTTTGTGTTAAACAATTTGACCGATTTGATAGGTGTCTAGTGCTTGTTGAGGCTTGACCTGCACCTATACCATTAAGACTGCCAATTTCTTTTTTGTCTTGCAATGACATTGATGCTTTCTTTCTAAATGTATGCGAGCGAAGGTCTCTTTCAAGGAAAGTTCTTAATATAAGACGAATTCTTCCCAATATTGAGTCTCCTGCACCAAAAGGTTTGAAGATATGCTGCCTCTCCTTGTAAAAGAACATAGACACAGAGAAGATGAGAGCTGATAAGGAAGCAATCCCAGCAATGAGAAATAGGCCCCAGAAGCTAGAGAGGCCAAGACTTTCAGAAGAAACTTGGGCATTGGAGTCTTCACAATTGGTTTGTTTCTCTAACCATGCATTTTCAATCTCTTTCATTTTCTCTCCTTCTGTCACATTCAAGATTGCCCTAGAAACATCTGCTACAAGAGGTGAACCTCTTGGGAATACCTGCAAAGTCATACAACAAAAAGAAACCTAATATGAAACTACTTTTCTTGCTACACAAACACACGTACAGATGAGAAATATGTAAGGAATTAAGCTTACAAAGCCAAACCCATCAGTTTTATAGATTGATGCAGCCATGGTATACTTGGAGCAATATTGTCCTATAAACAGCTTCATGTAAGGGATCTCATCAAAAGCAGCAGCTATACCACCATTGGCACTTCCTTTAGACAAAAGCTCATCACATTCTTCTATTGAATTATACTGCTTAAACTGAGATTCCTTAAAAGACATTTCTTTTAAGATTCCAAACACAAAAGAACCGCTTTGGTACCCAACCCTCTCCCCATTCTTAATTAGCTGCTTGACCTCAGTAATTGTTGGTTGGAGCTGTTGAACTGTTAGGAGAGATGCCAAACTCGCAGTGTAGCTTTGAGTAAGAATGAGCACTACAAATACCCATATGATCACTACAAACCTAGTGCAGTTGTTTATCACTATCTCCCCTGTAAATTGAATTCGTAATGGTCATACAACAGAACATAATTGCATCATAAATATGAGGTTAATGTCCTATAGAGCTTTGCCATAAGAGTTTCTAAGATATCAATTAGAAATCATTCAATAAAAAAATAACTGATATGGAATAAAAGAGAATAATTGGCAATTAAACTGCTAATGAACTGAATATCTCTTAACTTTGCTCCTTGATCCCCATTAAACTTATCAATAATGAACTCTTATAGCCTCATCAAACATATTTATGTTGGTGCCTGACAATCTTTAGTAGTAATATGTATAAGTTTCAAGAGCTAGTGCTTTGTGCATATAATGGCCTTGTATCTAGTATTTGCTAGCATTAACAATGAAACTAGAAAATGGGAAAGGGGACTTACGATGTGCGAAAACCATGGTTGAGAAAGCATACCATAAGCTTGTCCCAATCTGATGTGAGCAAGGCCCACGAAAATCTTCATTTACTCTATGTTCAAGAAGCCATACCACAAAGCCAATGAATACAAAGAAACAACTGCTTGTCATCCAAAGGTCCCAACTTAAAGGCTTCAAGAACACCCATGCATTTTTCCTCCTATTATCTCTGAGTGGCACTACCATTGATACTCCAGATTCCGTGAATGGCAATGTGAAATCCACAAAGTTAGACCTATTTGCTACGATCGTTGTATCGCCTACCACAGCATCAAAGTTCTGTCAATCAAAGTATTTACTTCCATTATTTCAATTAACAACATGAGTTCTTTCATTTAAGGTTCCAAATTTTATGTGACTTATTAAAATAGTAAGAATTATGAATATTTTACCGACCTGAAGAAATACTTGATAGACCAAATCATCGTAAGTACCGGCTCTTCCACCTCCAGGTTTTGCAAAGGGAATGAAGTCGTAGCTAACAGAATATGGTAATGATTCCATTACAGCATTGAAGATGTCAATACAATACCCAGTAACATGTGCTCTGTTAGTGCTATGATCATATATGACCTTAACAAATTCGCTGAAACCATCCTTCACTGGCACTCCTATTCGTAGCTTCTTTCTATTTGTTGGAATCTCCCAACCTTTAGGGACAGAGGTTAGATCACCAGGCCATATAATAGGTCCCAGATTGTTCTTAGAAGTAGAATATTTGCTTGTGTTCTTCGAATTCAATTCCCTTCTGAGTCCATCTTCTGGTGTCCAAAATCCAACCTGTCTTTCTCCATTACCATTCACATTAATTATTTGAAAAGTTGATGATTGTAATTGCCCATTAAGAAGATTGAACTCCCCTGCAAGGCCTCTAAACTTAGTATCCTGTATCGCTTCACGAAGTTTTGGACCATCTTGGGAGATCTCAAAACTTTCAAGATCAATTAAGTTACTTGAAGCATTTGTACTCTTTCCAACCCCGAGATTTGTAGTCCCAACCTTCTCAACTGCCATGGCTAAAGCTGAAGCAGCATCATAAGCCCACAAACCAAAAACATTCAAATCAACATCTGTAATGGTTGGGTTGTCTTGTTGGAATTTTGTTTTCCATCGAACTGTAAAACTTTCAAGCTCTTTTGTCTCTGGAACATAAGTCTTCACACCCAATACCCCTTGCATTGAGGCAAGAACTGAACGTTCTTTCGACCCAACAAAGCTGGCTATCCCATTGGTAATGATCCAAACATAACCTTCACTCATCATTCCAATCTCTTTTGCCATTGTGAAAACTCGAGAACTGAGATTATGCGACATGTGCACAATGAAAACTCTAGTTTGCATTGTCATCAACTTGTAAAGTTCTCCACTGATTTCGCTATCAGTGGCCAATGGAGAAATGACACTTCGATAGGGAACACGAACATCAATATATTGCAAGGCATCAATCAAGTAGGGTATTATACCTTCTCCATACTCGTTGTCTATATAGATAGGTACGGCTTCTCTCCATCCAAAAGCTTGAATAATTGCACTTACGGCTTTCACTTGAGATGAGTCGTTTTGGGCAATTCGAAAAAAGTATGGACTACGAAGTGAAGTAAGAGAAGGGCTTGTTGCTGAGAATGATATGATGGGCACCTGAGATTTATTCCCAAGATCAATGACAAAGTTTGCCTGCATTGAGTTTTGTGTCCCTATGATGGCTTTCACCCTGGTATTTTTTATTAGGTATAGAGCTGTGTTTCGAAAGCCCAAAAAAGGAAAAAACATGATTTAGTCTCCATGCATATATACTCACTAGCCATTGGGAAATCAGGGTAAAATATAGCACTTTCCAATGCATCAGTTTTAAGATTAATGAACTACAAAGTAATGCTAGTGATCTACTGATGTGATTGGTCAAAATAGTTGTTTTATATTAAAAAAATGATGCAGCCAATCATATCAGTAGAGTGCATAAAGAGTATACAAAAGTGACTGCACCTAGAATTTTTGTTTAGAATATGTATGTCCCGTTTCACACACTCCTTTTAAAAAATAGTGAAGCTCATTACTAAAAAATAATTTTTTTCAAGTGAGTTTTAGATTTATCATTTTTTAAAAAAGAGTGCGCGGAGATTTTACATCATAAGATTGTATAAATAAGTTTCCTTTTTTAATAAGCAACCAAGAACTTTAGCAATTAAATGTAATAATCTGTAATGTTCTTTAATATTTATTGTAATGTAAAAAATCCGGTGCATGTGAGTGTAGATGAATATTTATTGTATGTCCTATGTGGCAAAATCTTATTGGCTGGTGTGAAAACTGGGTTTTCACCCATCCTGTTGGGAGCTTTTCCCAATTATTAATTCACAAATTACCTCTTAATAAAGTATTGAAGAGACTAAAAGAATAAAGAACACAAAAGCTATATTATAAAGGATAATGCTAGAGCCTGGCCTCCGCTAGGCTATTTGATGTGTTTTTTTTTTCTTTATATAAATTTTTTTAATACTTTTAAATATTTTTAAAAAATAAAAAATACATAACATTATTAAAAAAAAATTTCTTTAATCACGAAGTAAAATATATATATAAAAAATTTTAGTCTTCTTGTTGAGATTTTTTTTTTTTTAACTTTGTGATCAAGAAAGTATTTTTTTAATGATGTTGTGATTTTTTTTATTTTTAAAAATATTTAAAAGTATTAGAGAATTATATATATTTTTATATATATAAAAAATTGCATCAAATAGCCCGGCGAGAGCTCCAGCGAAACCCCCAGCGGCGGCTTTATCCTATTATAAAATCTAGTACTTTTTTTTACCTATACTATACTTCTGTATGAGAGAGAGAGAGAGAGAGAGGGAGATTACGTACCTGCAAAAGCAGCTTGGACAACATCATTTCTGGAGTCCCTGGGGTTGAGGACCAGCCTAGTTTTGTAGTGAGTATGAGAGGCATAGAAGTCGGAAAGAGCCATGTTGATGCAACTCATCCCGACCTTCCCATTCCGCCCATCCAAGTCCAAAACCACACCCACATCAACTTGGGTTAATGTCGTGTTTTGTGCCTTGGCGGCCTTGATAAGCCTTTCGTAAAGAACAATGAAGAACAATAGATAACAAGCTGCAATTCTGGGAGGGAGGTTCCAGCTCATGATCATGGTTAGGTTTGAATAATGGACGACACCCGGCACAATAAACTTGGATATTTGTCTTGAATGCTGGAAACCTTTGACTTTCATGTCAAGCCACGAGATACTTGTTTGGCAAGTAAGAACGTGCAAGGATGGAAGAATACGAAAACAACTAATAATTAAATGATATTCCACATGAGCAAAAAAAAAAAAAAAAAAAAAAACTGATAAATCATTGTCAACTGATCTAGAAGGATAACGATCCAGTGATAATGCATGGTTGCTGAGAAGTTTTATATGTGCCATTACAGGGGGCAGAAAATAGAAAACAGTTAAAGTTCAATCGACAGCATGCAGTACATTCATGCAAGCTCATGTGCACAAGTTAATTTATTGCTGGAAGAAAAAAAGTTCATAATCTGTTTGATAGAAAGTGATAGAGCCACGAATAGATTTCACAAAAGCAAATGTTGGGCACAATTATGTTCGATAGGCGAGGAAAGAGTTACGAGTGACTAAAGACCACAGTCACATGAGGCTCTCGTGACAGAGCGCAATGGACCGAATTACATTAAACGTACTCATGTATGGATTCGAAGATAAAAGTCAACCACATGTATCTCTATAATATTGGGGCCCGTCCACAAAGATAGACCCTAGAAGAATAATCCAAGCTAGATATCTGCGCCGGATAGACGCCATTAACGACTGAATTGTGCTAGAGAAGGTAACATATATACCAAAACTGGACACCGAGAATCTTATCTATAGAGAAGTCTTGCCATGACAGGTCAGTACAACCTTCATAAATAACCAACCAGGGGGAGAGATTCTTTGGTGATAGCAAGATCATAACCTTACGCTGACTAAAGCATTGGAGGCATCCCTTACTAGGTACCTGAGTTTTTCTTTTTGTTTGCAGGTTGTTAGGGCGTGTCGTAGGCATAGTTAAAACTGCATCAACGATTGGGCATCACCAGGAAACGGGGCAGTCAAGTTCGAAGTCGTCGCCATAGACTATTTTACGAAGTGGGTAGAAGCAAGGGGTTGGAAACAATTATGGCCAACGACATTATAACGTTCCTCTGGAAGTCCATTGTGTATCGGTTTGACATACTACGAGCACTAGTATAGGACAAGGAAAGGCCATTCGACTACGGCCAGTATAGAGATTGGTGCATAGAACTAAGTATCAAAGTCAAATACTCTTCTCCTAGCCACCCTCAGGCTAACAGGCAAGTGGAGGTGATGAACAAGACCATGTTTAGCATGGTAAATAAGAAGTTAGTGAGCCAAAAGGGAACGTGGGCCAAAGAGCTTTTGGGAGTGTTGTTGGCATACATGACCACTGTAAGGACCCCAATTGTGGAAACACAATTCACGATGACCATGATAGTGAGGCAGTGATACCGGTGGAGATCAGCATGTCGAGTCATCGAGTCCAACACTATTGCGAAGAAATAAACAACAGAGGTTTGGAGGGAAACCTTGATTTGCTGGAGGAAAGGAGAGAAGGGGCAGAGGTAAGGGCTGCAACCTATAAGAGAAGAACTGCACGATACTTAAACAAGAAAGTCAAGCCCTGATCATTTAAATTTAGTGAGCTCATGCTAACAGAAGAGAGAACGTCAACCAATAAACAAGAAGAGGGAAAGCTCGGACCCAGATGGGAAGGAATTTACGTGATAGTAGCGAACAACGGATCGGGCTCATATCATCTAGAGGACATCAACAGGTCATACCATCTAAAGGACGTCAATGAGAAGAGACAACCCCACTCATGGAAAGCATAACACTTAAAAAGTTATCTCATTTAGATGATTTCATTTAATTTAAACATGCAATAAAATAACCTTTCTATTAGTCTACAATATGTGGTGTACATACTTATTGTTTGCACCTTTAAATGAGAATTATGATGTTCTTCGGACAATCAAGCAGGATGTTAGCAACGCACATGCAATTGGAGTTAGACTTCACCCAAGTAGCGGTTGAGAACCATAGTTTTAAATATCGTACCGGCCACCGGACCGATACAGATATGTTATGTGTTTCGTACAGGCCGAAATACTGGTCGTACCGGCCGATATTTCGGCCTTTAATTTTTTTTTTCATTTTTTCAAACTACAAACTCATTTTTTGACTCCCAATTCAGACTAGACTATTTATAATTTATATATATATATGTATTTATACATAAATTATTCATATATAGACTATTATTTTGAAATATAATTTATATATTTATTTATATATTTAATTTATTCATATATCGACTATCCTGAAACGGTATACGAAACGGTACCGGTACCGAAATATCTCATTCCAGTGCCTTGACCAGTACGGCATCCGGTACAGTATTCAAAACATTGAGAACATCTCCCTCACACACATCAAACTGAGTGTTAGCAACGCGCATGCTATCAAGGCTAACACCTACACTTGATGATCAAAGGCTAACAATGTGCATGTGATCGGGGTTAATCTTTGCTTAAGCAGTCATCTCCCGCCCACTCATGAAGCTGGGTGTTAGTAATGCGCATGCGATCAAGGCTAACACCCATACCCAACGATCGATAGCTAACAACGTGCTTGTGATCGAGGTTAGCTTTTGCCCAATTAGCGGTTGAGAACATGTCCTACCCACTCATCAAGTCGGGTGTTAGCAACGAGCAAGCGATTGAGGCTAACATCCACACTTGGAGATCAAGGGCTAACAACGCACATGTGATTGGGATTAGCCTTCGCCTAAGTAGCGTCTACATTAGCTGGAGGAACAAAAAAACAAAGTTGGCCTTTTAAGGAAAAAAAGGCCAACAACAAATAACCAGAGGCCAAAAAAATAGGTACACAACGTGGCAAGCCTGAACCAAACAAACTCGAAATAGGATACTAAAAGCTAGCATATCAACAATACAAAGCAAGACATAGAAGGTCAAATTCTAAACAGAATATTACATAACATAGTAAGTGTATCACAAGGCACGAACCTATCAAAACCCAAGACAAAATATTACAAGACCAAATATTTCAAGAACATGATACAAAATAATAGGAGGAACAAAGCCCAAGGAGCCGAGCTGCTAGCTTGAGGATGGCGAGGCGGCTGGTTCAGGAAAGCATTGGCCCAGAGAGACTCCAGGAAGACTATGATGGTCGAGTTAGGGAGAACGACCTTCAGATCCAAACTCTTTAAGTTTTTCCCCGGTGCGTTAACAAAAACCTCTTTTACGCCCTCATCCTAAGGTTAAATCTAACCCCACATGATCGGCCACAAACCCGAATAGATGTAGCTGCCCTAGATGTGGCTCTAGGGGTGGAAGTACCCACCGGTGTAGGGGTTGTAGCATTGGCATCCTCCACATCTCCTTGTGGATGATCATCTCCATTAAGTCTAGGATCCATATCACAATCAATGAAGCTGAAAAAATAAGTTAGAAGCAAAAAATTAGTTTAAAAATAAACTAGGCTATATTAAAAATTTAAATCAACGCGTTGATATAGGACATGTATTATTGTATCATAATAAGCTGTCCACGATAAGCTACAAATATTCCTTAGCAATAATAAGNCATGTTTATTACTTGATCTACATGCAGTGAGTGCAAAGGAAAAAGGCGATTAGAACTAATGGATTAGTTGGCTGTTGAATGTCTTACCTATTTATCCTAGATGTGCACGTCTGATAAGAATAATATTTTAGGCTACATGTAAAAAGGTTGAACAGTGAATTCTCACTTTCAAAAAAAGAACATTACACTTATATATATATATATATATATACAAGCAATGTTTGAAAATTTGAAGAAAAAGAAAAAAGAAGCCTCTTTTATTGCATTTAAAAGTGAAAAGGACTATTCATATAATTAAGAATCATGTAGATATAGAAAAAGAAAATAGAACACTTTTTATTTTCTTATAGTACTTGTTTTGGTGAGACATTAATATTCTTTGTGGCGTGCAACACAGATCAATCATATATATTGCATGCTTTTGTGGAACACATGCATTGCTGAACAGTGGTTATAAAGCAGAATTAAGAGAGCCAAGGAGCAATCGCCATTTCTAGTGCTAGTGGGAAAGAGGGGTCCAAAGCTGTATTATCAAGTTTGTGTGCTTTCTTCTTTACATCCTGTTTCTAATCACGAGCCATGCAAAATCTTCAGTCCAAATCTCCAAAGCCTTTATATGTTTTAATCAAATATATTATAACAATATGATACTTTCAGTTGTTCTTGATACTTTCAGATTAAACACGTTGCAACATTGCATGCATACAACACATTGCTTTAAGGAGAATTTGTCTAATTTCATAGAAACATCTCTTACACATTTTATCAAATACATTGCATGCATACAACACAACTTACAAATACATTACACATTTTATCAAACACATTTCCTTACTAAAAATTTACAAAAGGAATTCATTTCAATCACAACAAAATACCCAGACGTGCATTCTATGAGACTATGAGTAACGAAATACATAAAATTAAATCAAGCAATTTAATTTTAGGGCTTGGAATCGGGTTCTCACCATAAGTTGAAGCTCGGATTGAAGTTGCGCACTATGGAGGAGCAAAGTCTCACGGCGGCAATAGAGAGGGAATGAGGTGGCGAGGTGGAAGTTCACTGGTTCAGCTGTTCAGACGTGAGACTTGAGAGAGAAGGAGGAATGAGGAAGGAGCCAGGAGGAAGAAGGAAGATCTGAAGAAGGGAGAAGGGAAAGGGGAGGGGGGGTCCTACGTTTTGGACCCCCTGTATGATGAAACGACGCCGTTCCACATTAAGTGGAATGGCGTCGTTTGATTTTTTTTGAAAAAAATCGGAGTCAGATGTCGGAGCTCCTTGGAGCTTCGAACTCCGACTCTGACTCCTATTTGGAGCCACTCCGCACTTCGACTCCGTTTTCCGAGAACTCCTACTCCGACGGAGTCGGAATCGGAGTGAATGTCAGGCGGAGTCGAAACTTTTGGAATTTTGCACAGCCCTACTGAAAATTGTATCAATTGTAAACGTACAAACTGGCTTGATTTTATGTAATATGTTAGATATACTTTAAAAATAAAAGTAACTTTATAATCTGATGTATCACATCAAGTCACGTCGATATGTGAGTTCATTTTTATGAATTTTTTTTGTGACTGAAGTATTTCTCTTATTCTTATTTAGGATATAGACTCGAGTTTCATAATTTGATTCTTGCTATAATACATGGAGTTCTGTTTCTTTGATTTGGTCAAAAGTGGAGAGAGTTTTGTGCGATAATATTGATAGTTTGAAAACCATAGTGAGATGAGATTGTGCAAAGGGGTAACTAAATAGGATAATACTATATATTATATTTTTATCTCACTTTTATTCAGTTATGCTGATGTGACATATAATAGTTTACTAATCCTTGATTTTTTTTTTGTTTGTTAAAACATAAAGTTTTGAAGGGAAAATAAGCTTTTAAAAAATATAAAACAATATAAAGTATTTTGTACTACTAAAATATGATCCCGAACTGAAATATGACTCGTTTTTGTGAATTCATGAGGCATGTTCTTAATTTTAGCATGCACATCCTAATCATACGAATCCATCCTCGTTTTGAAATATCACGAATTTTCCTACAATCAAACTTGACATACAATGGAATAGCTAGCTAGATGCCATTAAATGCCTGTATCTTCGTTTACCTTGACTAGATCAAAGTCTTTATGGTTGTGATTCTTAGCTGTCACGCAGATGATAATGATGAATTGGCTCTAACGTCGACACTTTCATTATTATTTTTATATGAGTACAAGATGTTGGCTGAAATCATTGACCTATTTATGATAATTTAATTATTAATTAAGTCTTTTTCTCGCTTACTTTATTTTTAGAGCTTTGTTACTCATTTCACACATAACATATCACACTTATTTTTATTTTTTATAAATTAATTAATTTCTTCTACTCATTATTCATATGCCACACATTTGATAAGAAAAAAATAAAAAAAATAAAAAACTTATATGTAGTGTGTGGTGTAAGGATGATGAGTATAATTTTTCTTATTTTTATGAATAAAAAAATTGATTGAATTGTTTCATAATAAATATTTTAATTAAATTTGTTCTCTATAATAACCTTTTTTTTTCAATTAAGGAATAAATATTTTCAATTAAGAATATTTGTCTTGCATATTCTTTTAGATGTAAATAAACTTTTCCTATAATCTTTCAATTAAGGAATAATACCTTAATTTTAATTCCTCTGTGACAACATCAAATTAATGCATGTCTTCCTTGAAAAAGTTGCCATAAAATAATATATCATTTCAAACATTAATGCTAAACGCATAGTCTCCTTTAATTTCTTTGCTTGCATCTCTCTCTCTCTGTGAAAAGACATGCATATATTCAGTGTACGTAGTTGGCTGAAACTCATGATAAAATATGTTATCTCTATAACAAGCGTGACTACAAAAGATAAAATATACATAAAAAAATCACTACTGATCATAGAAAATCAGTAATATTTTTATTGGGGAGGAATAATAGGGATCCTTATACAATGCAGGGCTGACTTTTTCTTCATTTCTTATTGTCCTTTTCTTTCCTGAAAATGAGCAAAGTCTCCAACATGATCGGTGAAGCATGCGCATCATCTTATAAAAATATTACTTGAGGAAGTGCCATCTAGAAGACTAGCTGCTACATTGTCAATGCGGTTACTTTGGTTATACAAAATTAAACTATTTCATCTCATATCATATAATTAGTATTTTTTTTCTAAATTTTTATATAAAATATAATAAATAATTTAACATTTTTAAATCTTAAAACAAAAATAATGTTAAAAAATAATATTATAATAATATTTTATTCAACTTTCAACAAAACATCTCATCTCATCTAATTTAAACTGTGTAATTAAACGAGGCCAAAATATTCTACAGAATAAACAAAGCCTAGTTACATTGTCAGTTTATGCTGCAAAAGATATATATATATATATACAGTTTCCAGAAATAAAAGTAGCCACAAAAACTATTTTTTCTTATAGTGTGATCAGAGTTTTAAATATTGTGCCGTTCCAGTCGGTATGACCTCTATTTATCATGCTAGGATAGTGAGCGGTACAAGGAAGGTATATGCTTTGTATCGAGTTAAATACCGGTTGTACTGGTGCGTTTCGGTCAATATCGATTGGTTTTCTATGTACTGGCCAGTTTCGATGTCAGGCCAAAATTAGTGGATTTTTGTAATTAATATAAAATTCTAACATTTTGGTAATTTTCACTCTAATTCTCACATATGAAGACTATTTTCTTAACTTTTTTTAATCCCATTTTCTCAATGACTGAAAATCAAATCCCTACTCTCATTTTCGTGACGAAGATGTGCGATTATTTTTTTAAATAATTGGATGGAGAACTTAGAAGTATTATTGAGTTTTTTAAATATGTGTTTTAACTTTTTAAGACTTACATTGATGTTATTTTGAAATATTATTTATATATATAATTAATTTATTATATATAGACTATTCCGAAATGATATCTGAAACGGTACCAATATTGAAATATTTCGCTTCAATGCCTTAACCAAATATTTCAATGCCTTAACCAAAATGGTATTTAAAACTTTGAGTGCGATGCACATACATACATAGCACGTCCTTAATTACCTCTTGTATCCTAAGATTTCTCATATTCTGCCGTTGCATGGTCGAGCTTGATCTCCTATAATAGAATAGAGAATTCTTGTTTTAGATCCAATGGTTAAAGCAGTACTACTGTTTTGGACATAATGGTTCATTTCCCGTTGATTAAGAAAAATTCTACTTATTTTTACTTTAAATATCCCTCGAAGTAGTGTATCCTATTTTGTCATGAGTGCTGCATGGGATGGGTCTCTAGCCAAGCCAAATTATAAGTTGCAATGTATACCTTTAATTACACTGCAAAATCTTTTTTTTCTTGTCGCGTCTTAATTAAGAGAAATGATATTTATAGTTATAGAGTGTGCAAGCGCCATGCACTCATTTTGAAAAAAAATGAGTAAATATGGTATCCACAAGAAAAAACTAATTTTTTAATAGTAAACCCTACTCATTTTCAAAAAGAATGTGCGGCACTTACATAACACTTGATTGCATCTAACAGTACTCCCTATTATGTTTCAAATTGAAACTTCGGAACGGATTTGGTACCAAATGGGGTTTAACTCTCCCCAATAGAAAGATGCCACGTCAGTCTAATACAACTTAAAACAGATGAGGATGAGCATATGGAGTTCTTGCCTCATATGGTTGTCTTCTTTCCCATGTTCAATTTTCTGGTTGTCTTCTTGCTGTCAAGTTCATCGTGCCACCAACCGGTTAGAAGGACAAGTTAGAATATATTCTCTACATGAGTCTGTATTAACTGGAACCTCCTCCCCTTACTCCCAGCTCGTCCTTAACCTCTGTACCTTCACTTTTTCTTACATTGAGAAACAAGAAAAAGAAATCTATGATCTAAAAAGTTGAGAGTTCCTAACTAGTAATGGGTAACATACACTCGATTCTATCCCAAGATCAAATGATGGAGAATTGGGTATTGGGGTTTTTGGGTGAGGAAGCTCAAATTTCTGTTTGAGAAGCAAGGTAGCCTGCGCCTCCATTGCATCAATGTCAAGATCTTCATAAAAAGCATCCTCATTTGCATCTCCATTAGTGTCACAATGTTGTAAAGATTCCCTGCCTACAACCTTTAATTGAAGCAAGAATTATGTCTCCAAGTTAATTATAGGTGGAGAGCCTATTTTAGTGAAGGGCCCATTCTGAATTAAAAGCCCAAAAATGAAGAGAATCCAATACAAAATGCTCTTGATTAACCAAAGTAAACTAGAGAGTTTAAGGCCCAACAAAGTTATACAGTCATACACCCACGCATCACCTCTTACGGGAAAATAGAAATTTCATGCATATACGTGATCAGTTCGGTTATGATTCGTACCGATAAACTTTGCATCAGATAAGCATCATGTCGGAGTCTATATATACCAGATAACCCTCAATAGTAGGGATCGATCTTTCTTTTTGAATTCTAAAGTATCTTTAGCTCTTACTGACTTAAGTATCAGAGTTTTCCCAGGTGAATCATGCCAACCATCTTCTAATCATCACGCAGGTGAACGGTTGTAGACTGGAAGTGAGACACGTCTTTTACATTGGCGCTGTCTGTGAGATGACTTTTTCTTTACGTGGTTCTCATATGCCATCTGTAACCTGTTCCGTAGCAAGCCGAGCAATGGATCCATTCGTGGAGGCATGACTAGCAGCAGCTGAGGAAAGACTGAAACAGGCATTGGAAGCCCTGAAGAAGGAGAACGACAGCCTTCGGCGAAAGAATGCTGAGTCTAGCAATATTGCCATACCCGCTCACAGCGAGCAGGGTGAGGGGGAGGAACCAAGCAATATGGAGTCAAACCTGGGGCAGATAGAGGAGGAGAAAATGCATGACGAGTTAAGAGAACTGGCGTAAAAGTATGAAGAGATAGTAAAGAAGATAGGGGGATCTTCCTCGGTGGAATGCTTGCTAAATCAAATGGATTTATCATATAGCGAGCGAATCATGGCCGTACCCCTTCCACCAAAATTCAAGGTACCCCAGGTAGACATGTATGATGGGTCGAAAGATCTAGTTGGCCATCTGGAGAATTTCAAGGCCCACATCATGCTCCACGGGTTTCCAGGAGAGATCGCATGCCGGGCTTTCCCTTTGATCTTAAGTGGAACAACAAGAGGATGGTTCGGAACCCTCAGGCCAAGATGAATAGACAGTTTCGAAGAGTTGGCCAAATAGTTCCTAACCCAGTTCATGCCTAGCCGGAGGTGTCGATGCCCAGCCGCCTTCCTATTAACGGTCAAACAGAGAGAATATGAAGACTTGAAGACCTATCTTACCCGCTTCAACAAGGAGCGTTTAACAATAGACAACCAAGATGAAAAAATACCCTCGTCTCCCTCCTAGGCAGAATATGACCACAAAGTCCTTTTATTCCAGAATTGGCTAAAAAAACTCCTTACACCCTTAGGGACTTCATAGATAGAGCAGATGCTTTCGTTAATGCTGAGGATACCCTCAAGCCTTGGTGAATCCTCAGAATATGAGCCGCAAGGCAGAACGAAAGAGCGGGCAGATTGATAGGAAAATCGGCACAAATCAACAGGAGAGGAAGCAAGAAAAGCGGCCAGATTACAATCCTAGTATGATACATAACAGTTTTAATATACGGGAGGACGAGAAAGACAGGGAAGAACGACGCCAGCCCAAGACATGCAGTCGCTACTGCAAATACCACTAGACTGGGTCCCACTAGACAGGAAACTGCACAACCATGAAGAAAAGAGTAGCTGAGTTGGCAAGAACGGGGGAGTTAGAGCGAATGATTGAGGAGCGTTCGAAGCCCAAGAGGCGCCAAGAAACTAGACGGGAAATTAGGAGGAGTAGTAGTCCCGAACAACTGCGCTGAGAGAGAGGCCGCCAAAATGATGGAAATAGGATGCCCACTAGAGGCGACAAAAACTGGGCACCCATAGGAGAAACTCGGACTATAGCAGGGGGTTTGCAGGAGGCGGCATGTCCGCATCTAGCCAAAAGGCGTATGCTTGAAATGCGAGATACGAAGAGGTATAAGTAGCAGATAGAGCTCCTAAACAATAACAGCTTGGGGTTGATCGGATGGTAATCTTTTTCAGAGGGCAGGTCGTGAAGGAGTATTATACCTGCACGATGATGCTTTGGTAAGCACTCTGGTAATAGCCAACTACATAACTAGGCGGGTACTAATCGACAACGGGAGTTCGGCCGATAAACTATTTTGGGAAGCGTTCGTCAAAATGGGGATCGACATTAGTAGACAAAGACCCTTTCCGACACCACTGAAAGGTTTCTCTAGAGACACGATCCATCCCATTAAAGCTATCACCCTTCCAGTGACCGCTGGGTCTGGAACAAGAACAGCGACCACCATGATCGATTTCTTGGTAGTAAAATCTCTCTCTTTCTACAACGCCATATTAGGGAGACCGACACTTAATCATCTCAGGGCAGTGAAATCCACATTCTACCTCGAGATGAATTTCCCAACTGATAACGAGGTAGGGGAGTTGCAAGGCGAGCAAGCCCTGGCACGGAAGTGCTACGTGCAAGAATTAAGAAAGGGTCGGAACGAGGTTTGTGTTGTAATTGAGCAGAACGGGGAGTCGGCACCTCCCATTCCCCATCCCTGGCGGTGACCATACGGGAAGATGTCGAAGTTAGAAATGACCAGAATCAACATCATGCCTAGGTCAACGAACCATAGGAGCTCGTGACATTATACCCAGACTGCCTTGGGACTACTACACGCATCGAGACCCATGTTCCGCCGGTAGACAGAGAAGCCTTGAAGCAGCTATTGATTGAGCACAGGGATGTCTTCGCATGGAGCTACGAAGAAATGCCTGGCATAGATAATGACATCATTGAGCATCGCTTGGGCGTGGACCCCGTGCACAAAGTAGTATGTCAGAAAAGAAGGTCGTTCAGCCCAGAGAAATACATTGACATTAATGAGGAGGTAGAGAGTTTGCTCACCGCCGGTTTCATCAAAGAAGCTTACTTTTCGGAGTGGCTGTCCAACGTGGTCATGGTGAAGAAGGCGAACGGAAAGTGGATAATGTGCATAGACTTCACCAATCTGAATAAGGCTTGCCTGAAAGATAGTTTCCCTTTGCGACGTTATGTTGGATGCAACGGCTGGGCACTGGATGCTGAGCTTCATGGATGCTTACTCAGGGTACAACCACATACAGATGCATGCACCAGATAAGGAGAAAACTTCATTCATAACGGACCGTGGGCTATATTGCTACCAGGTCATGCCATTCGGATTGAAGAATGTAAAAGCAACCTTCTAGAGGATAGTCAATCGGATGTTTAAAGAACAGATTGAAAAATCTATAGAGGTTTACGTTGACGACCTGTTGATAAAGAGAAAGGAGCCAGCCCAACACCTTGACGACCTGCGAGTGGCGTTCGAGGTTTTGCGTTGTTATAAGATGAGACTGAACCCTGCAAAGTATGCTTTTGGGGTCGAGTCGGGGAAGTTCTTGGGGTTCATTGTATCTGAAAGAGGAATTGAGATTTTTTCCGAAAAGATAGCAGTTATACTCAACATGAAACCACCAAGGAATTTGAACGAAATCCAATGGTTGGCAGGAAGAGTAGGCGCCTTGGGAAGGTTCATAGCCCGATCGCTAGACAAATGTCTCCAATTTTTTCGGGTACTACGCAAGGTGCACCCTTGGAACGAAGAGTGTGATGAGGCTTTCGAAAAGTTGAAGCAGCACTTGGCCAGTCTGCCACTCCTGAAGCAGCCGAAGAAAGGCGATGTGCTTTGTGCATACTTGGTAGTTTCCCCACATGCAGTGTCTACCGTCCTAGTGAAAGAGGAGGGGACAACCCAGTATCCAGTATCCTACATAAGTCGGGCTCTCAGAGTAGCCGAAGTAAGGTACCCTCGGATTGCGATGCTAGCCTTTTCTCTGATAACGGCGGCCAGGAAACTCCTCCCATAGTTTCAAGCCCACACAATAAGAGTGTTTACAGAAGCCTCGTTGGCGAAGACCTTAAGGAAACCAGATAGCACAGAGAGACTGATAGGATGGTCAATGGAACTAAGTGAGTTTGACCTAGAATACGTGCCAAGGAAGGCGGTTAAGGGACAAGCACTAACAGACTTCGTGGCAGAGTTCTCAGGTTTTTCCCAAGAATACGTAGCCGCCCTACTGGGAAAGCCTTGGGTACTTTACATAGATGTCTCATCCTGCAGGGCGGGTGGAGGCCTAGGAATACATTTGGTGAACACCGACGGCCAGGGGCAGTACTACATGGCAATACTGGCTTTCAAAGTGACTAACAATGAAGCTGAATATGAAGCACTCGTGGCAGGACTCTCTATAGCCGCCAAGGTAGGGGCAACCGAGATAGTGGCCAAGTCAGACTCGCAGATAGTGGTGAATCATGTTTTAGGCCTGTATGCAACAAAGGGGAAAAAATTGAAAAAATATTTAGAGCGGGTTTGGGAAGCACACGACCTCCTCTCATACTTAAATATAACCCAAATACTAAGGGCGGACAATGAAGTGGCGGACAAATTGGCATGAACAAACATCAGGAATGGAAGAGGCGCCAGTCCCGTGGCAAGTTGAAAGAAGAATCATCGAGGTCCCGGCTATTGGGGCAGAAGTGGGCACCTTGGGTTCCAGCATCCCAGAATGGGCGTGCGAGGTAGTTAGGTACCTGGATGAAGGGAAGCTACCGGAGGCAAAGGAGGAGGCAATGAGGGTAAGAAGGAAGGCGGCAAGGTTCCTTTGCCTCCGGTAGGTTCCTTTATAGAAGGGGTTTCTTCGCCCCTATACTCGATGTATTTCCACACAAAAAGCGCAATATGTCTTGGTAGAAATACATGAAAGAATATGTGGGAACCATTAAGGTGGGAGGACTTTGGCGAGGAAGGCGGTAAGAGCGGGATACTATTGGCCCAACGCATTGAGGGATGCTCGAGAATTCAGTAAAAGATGCACTGAATGCCAAGTGCACGCCCCAATACCACACGCCCCTCCAGAAGAGTTAACGCCCATAACCGCGCCCTGGCCTTTTGCTCAATGGGGCTTGGACTTGGTTGCCCAATTGGGAGTTTGTTGCCATATATTGAGGGTCTTGATTAGTGGCTATTTGAATGATCACTAGATGATCCTTTTGAGGAGGTAATTGTGATTAAAAGTTTGTTTTATATAAAAGTTCAATACCTCATGGGTGAAAGTAATTCTTTGGGGCCACACTCCCTGGCGAAAAGTCAGGGATTTAACCAGTTCCGTGTAGGAAAACTTCCGAGAGTGTGGTGCACGGGACCGAAGTTTATTTTGTAGGGGTGGGTTCAAAGGACCCTGCCTTGGAGAGGTTCCCGACATAAAAAAAAAATGTTTTATATCAAAAAGCTTAGAAGGGTTCTATGTTGGATTTAGGGAGACCTCAGAAGTAGCTCTACACTTTCAAAGATTGATGTCATCTGATGTAAAAACTGTTTCAAAACACGTTTCTTTGGTGTAACAATGTTAGTAGTTGTCTTGCGGATGGAGTTTGTTGCATTGCGCAGGTGAATATAAGGGAACATCACGTTTGACTCCCCATAATATCTTTTATATTGAATTTGTGTATCACATTTCTTGAGGTATGCATTTTCTGAAATTGAGAATTTGTCTCATGCTTTATTTAAGCAGTGTTGACAGAGGGTTAGAACAGTGTCCTTAATTTAAGTATTGTGTTGATCATTCTTATACCCTGCACAGATGTTCTTTTATGCAAACAGAGCAATCTCGGTTGATGAGGCTGATTTCTGGGAGAAGAGCTATCTACTAAGATCAGTACAGTTTCGTAAGTTTGATAATAAGCTCTTTGCCACAACTTCTGCCAGTGATTGTGTACGTTTGACAAATGACAAGAAGGAAACAAGTGTAAGGGATTCCATCTCTCTATCTAGCTCTATCAAAGGAAAAGAGGGGAGCATCAGAGACTGCCGAGCTTGTCCTCTGTTTATTAAGGATATGTCTAAATCAGTTCTCTCTGCCGGAAAGTCATTGCAACTGATCCGGCATGTTCCTACTACATTCTCAGTGACTTCTAACAAAGGAAGTGATTATCAGTTTGACGGTTTTGGAACTTCTAGTGATGGTTTTCATCGTGGGCAGATTATAGCCCGGGTTAACCTTATCAGAAATTTTCTTTGTGTCATTAGCAGGTCTCATAGGCCATGGTGATCACATTTCTAGATACTTTTGGCAAGATATCCATCGCAAAACCACCCCATCATTTGAGGAATCCTTTGTGAACAAATTAAAAGTAGAACATGGTGGTGGTGAAACTTTGCCACTTTTACCATGCTTAGAGAAGCTTTGGTATAAGTTATTGGTTGATACATTGCTACAAAAGAGAGTGATCAATTCAAAGTCTGCACGTAAGGATGCAAGTTATTCTCTTGATGCAAAGGAAGAGAGTAGGGTTGCAGATGGTTGTGTTAAATTGCCTCTCTTGGACTCGTTCTGCACAGGAAATCCAGTTATTACCGTGTGTCAGAAGATCCTTAGAAAGAATATGGATGCCTGGAAAACACTTAACTTGTCTAGAAATTTCTATTTACCACCTTTAAATGATGAGATTTTACGGAAGGCTGTGTTTGGCAACGAGCAGATACCTTCTCATGCTACTCAAGGAACAAACTATACTTTTGGTTTCCAGTTTAGTGAATCTGAATATATTCGTTCACAAAATGACACAGAAATGTTGGAAATGTTGTTTCCTTTCCCTACTCTTCTTCCTACATTTCAGGTACTACTAGAGTGGTAGTTTTCTATGCAGCTTTACAGTTATAGCTTTTCATGATTGGTTGAAAGTATTCATAAGACCTGTATGTTATTGGGAAACAGGATGATCTCCATATGTCAGAGTTGTTACCTTTCCAGAATAATAGCACCCTTGCATCAAGAGTTCTTACATGGATCCAAAATGTTGAACTAAGATCTACTCCACTTCCTCTGGTTATTATGTAGGCATGCGTTGTTATTGAGATTCCTTTTACCATAAAAGCAAAATCTTATAAATTAGTTTTCTAACTAATCACTTTCAAGTAAGAATTACACGACTCTCTCTCTCTCTCTTAACGCCTCTCTTCCTCTCCCACTCTTGTTTTTAATGAATGTTGATGGTGTGTTATCTTGTGTTACCAGCTAATATACAAGCTGCCAGGTTGCTCAACACTCAGCCAAATGAATTAGAAAAAATAACAAACAAGCAAGAAGAAGCATATACGGTTATTTAAGGGCATTTATGTATTATCATCTTTGTATAGAATATTTCTTTTTCTTCTATAAGTAGGATACTGTACAGCATAGCAGAGTTACGTTTTTACAGAATTAATCAAGAGAAGGATTTCTTCCCACGTCCGTAATGCTCTGTTTCTTCTTCATTTTTGTTCAGCACTTATTTTCTTGCCTCATTTGAACCAACTCTGACATGGTATCAGAGAGGTGAAAAATGGCCTCCAACGATCCTCACCCACCACCTCCCCCTCCTCCTCCTCCTCCTACCAACAAATACACCAATCTTGCAGACCTACAAAATCCCTATCGCCTTGAAACATCTGATAACCTAGGAACCATCTTAGTCACCGACCTTCTTCATGCTGAAAATTTTTCCACCTGGTCTCGTTCACTCCAACGTGCTCTTCGCGCAAAGAACAAGATCGGTTTTCTCAATGGAACACTCTAGCCAACCTTCAAACCCAACTGATCCTCTTTTCGACCTCTGGAACAGATGCAACGATATGGTTGTATCTTGGATCCAGAATTCTATAAGCCTTCCCCTACGTTCTTCGGTAGCCTTTGTTGACAATGCCCATGATATATGGACTGAGTTACAAGAACGTTTCTTCCCACAAAATAGACCCCGAATCTATGAACTCAAGAAAACCTTGGCTAATCTGTCTCAAGAAAACGATACTGTGAATGGCTATGACGGCAAACTCAAGTCCCTTTGGGATGAACTATCCATTCATGACCCACTACCTGTTTGTTCTTGTGGCTCAACCAAAACTCTCTCTGACCGCTACCAACGCGATTGCGTAATTCAATTCTTAATGGGTCTCAATGACTCCTACTCCAACGTACGTGACCAGATAATGCTCATCGATCCATTACCTCCAATCACCGAGGTATTTTCATACATCCAGTAGCAAGAACGACATCGGATGGTTACTTCCTCAACTCCCCACCCAGATTCTATTGCTTTGGTATCTCGGAAACCATCTCCTAACCCACCTTCTAATTCTGGAAAGAAAGATAAGCCTTACTGTACTCACTGCAAGATTACCGGTCACATTTTGCAAACATGTTTTAAATCTAGAAATGCCGTTGCTCTAGTCTGCACCCATTGCGAGATGATAGGCCACACCATGAAACGTTGCTATAAGCTCCATGGGTACCCTCCAGGACATAAAATGCACAAACCACGCGGGAATGCCGTGTCCTTTGATTCCCCTGTTTCTTGCGATCAACCAGACTCCAATAATTTCTTGACAAAGGACCAGTACAAAGATCTCATAGCCTTGTTGCACAGTAAGGATTCTAATTGCTCACCATCTGCGAATCACCTCCAGACGGTTATCTCTACTCACCCTCACTCCTCTTCCGCTGCTGGTAACCTTTTTTGTTTATCCACTTCTTCTTATTTTTTCAATTCTTGGATCCTTGACACAGGGGCCACTGATCACATGATCTGTAGCCCCTCCCTTTTTACCACTATCACTTCCACCACTTCATATTCTGTAAAGCTTCCTAATGGGGAATTAGCCCCTGTAACTCACATCGGGACAGTCAAAATAACCACCACCATAATTTTACACAATGTCATTTGTGTCCCATCCTTCACTTTTAATTTGTTGTCTGCCTCTAAACTTTCTCAACAGTTAAATTGTTGCTTCATTTTTTTCTCTAATTCTTGTTTTATATAGGGCCTTTTTCCTTGGACAACGATTGGGAAGGGTAGCATGGCACACGGGCTCTACCACCTCCTCCAAGAAACCGTTGATCCCCAAGCTTTAGACATTACTCTATCACAGAATTTCCATTCTCAAAATTGCATTTTTGCATCTGTACAACCCTCTGACTTTGCTGTTGATTTATGGCACTGTCGGCTGGGTCATCCATCCCATTCCCGATTGCAACTCATTCATGATTCCAATGTAATTCCTCAAATGAATACAAAGAATACTTTACCATGTTTTGTTTGTCCCCTTGCCAAACAAACTCGCTTACCTTTTTCCCCTAGCAATCATAATACAAATGCTTGTTTTGAGATCATACATTGTGACTTATGGGGACCTCACTCAATTATTGCACATGATGGTAGTCATTTTTTTCTCACCATTGTCGATGACTACTCACGCTGCACTTGGGTTTATCTTTTAAAGAATAAATCTGCTGCACATCCATGTCTTAAATCCTTTTGTCACTTAGTTGCTACCCAATTTAATTCTCGGGTAAAAGTCTTGCGCACTGACAATGGTGTTGAGTTTTCCATGTCTGATTTTTATTCCGATCAATGTATTCTCCATCAAAAATCATGTGTCGAAACACCACAACAGAATGGATTAGTTGAGCGTAAGCATCGCCATCTTCTCCAAGTTGCCCGTGCACTTCGTTTTCAATCTAGAATTCCATTGAAATTTTGGTCTGAATGTATACTTACAGCCACATATTTAATTAACCGAATACCCACTCCCATACTTCACAACAAAACCCCCTATGAAATTCTCTTCCACAAACCCCCTTCTTACTCCCACCTCCGAATCTTCGGTTGCCTTTGCCTCCACCACTTCCAAACATCGCCAAAAATTTGATCCTCGTAGTCGTCGTTGTGCTTTTCTTGGATATCCATTTGGCGTCAAAGGTTATAAATTACTTGACCTTGATACTCACAAAATTTTTCTTTCTCGTGATGTTATCTTCCATGAATCATTGTTTCCCTTCCACACCCCTTCACTCATTCCCTCTTCTACAACATCTTCAACCCCACCAGACACAAATCTGCACTTACCCGACCCTGATGCTCATTCACCATACACACATAATTCTACCCCATCTTCCATAGACACACAAACCTCTTTACCCTCCCACCCAGAAATCATACCCGCACCATCCCAACCTCCACCACAACCTTGAAGCTCCACTCGCACCCAACACCCCCCTGCTTACCTCAACCAATATATATGTCCCTCCCTTCTCACAGCACCTCCACCTCAAACCATGACTTCTAACTCCTTGAAGGTTTCCCGTGATTCTCATGCTTCCTCCTCATTTTTGTCCAAGGATACTCCATGCTAATCAGGTAAACCATTCCCTCTTTCTTCCAATTTTTCATTTCATAAATTGTCACCATCTTACCATGCATTTGCTTCCGCTATTTCCTCATCCATTGAACCATCATCCTATGGTGAAGCTATTAAAAATTCTGACTGGTGCAAGGCTATGCAATCGGAAATTGCTGCTCTTGAACTCAACAATACTTGGACTATGGTTGAATTACCACCTGGCAAACGTGTTATTGGCTGCAAGTGGGTCTACAAAGTTAAACATCATTATGGCAGTATAGAGAGATACAAAGCACACTTGGTAGCCAAAGGTTTCACACAACAAGAGGGCATTGATTACAACGAAACCTTCTCACCCGTAGCAAAATTAGTGACTGTCCGCACCATACTAGCCGCTGCTTCCATCCAAGGCTGGTTCATAAAACAATTTGATGTTCAAAATGCCTTCCTCCATGGGGACTTAGTGGAGGAAGTTTTCATGCGCAAACCTCCCGGCTACTCCAAGGGTCCATCTTCTCATGTTTGCCGACTCAACAAAAGTCTCTACGGCTTGAAACAAGCATCGCGGCAATGGTATGAAAAATTTTCTAATGCTTTGCTCACCTTTGGTTTTCAGCAATCGAAGGCGGATTATAGTCTCTTCACTCACACAACAAATTAATCCTTCACGGCATTGCTTGTGTACGTTGATGACATCATTGTGGCTAGTTCTACATTGGAATCCATTGCTGCCCTTCAATGCTTTCTCAATGATCAATTCCGAATCAAATGCCTTGGTGATCTACGCTACTTTCTCGGCATTGAAGTTGCTCGATCTTCAAGAGGTATTTCCATTTTTCAACGGAAATATGCTCTCGATATCTTGGCTGATGCCGGTTCTCTTGGCACTCGCCCTCTCAAACTGCCAATGGAACAAAATCTGAAACTTAGTAAGGATGATGGACAGCCTCTCAAGGATCCTCTACCTTATCGAAGACTCATTGGCCGCTTGCTCTACCTCACAATAACACGGCCTAATCTCAGTTACTCTGTCCAGAGGTTAAGCCAATTCATGATAGCCCCCACATCATCTCATCTTCATGCTGCGCACCAAGTTCTTCGATACATCAAAAGTGCACCTGGCCAGGGATTACTCTTCCCTTCCAACTCCTCACTTCGTCTCCGAGCCTACTCAGATTCGGATTGGGCCTCCTGCCCCGACTCTTGTCGGTCACTCACGGGTTTTTGTATCTTCCTCGGCTCCTCACTTATATCTTGGCGATCAAAGAAATAAGTTGTTGTTTCTCGATCCTCAGCCGAAGCCGAATATAGAGCCATGGCTACAACTTCTTGTGAACTACAATGGCTGTCTTACATTCTCAGAGATTTACATCTCTCCATTCCTCTACCCATTGATATGTATTGTGACAATCAAGCCGCGCTCCACATTGCTGCAAATCCGGTCTTCCATGAGCGCACCAAACATATAGAGATGGATTGCCACCTCATACGCGACAAGATTCAAGCTGGTTTTCTTGGCACTTGCCACATCCGATCCTCATTCCAGCTTGCAGATCTTTTCACCAAAGCATTGCCATCAGCTCAATTTTCTTTTTTGTTATCCAAGATGGAGATAGAAAATATTTATGCTCCATCTTGCGGGGGGATGTTACCAGCTAATATACAAGCTGCCAGGTTACTCAACACTTAGCCAAATGAATTAGAAAATATAACAAACAAGCAAGAAGAAGCATATACGGTTATTTAAGGGCATTTATGTATTATCATCTTTGTATAGAATATTTCTTTTTCTTCTATAAGTAGGATACTGTGCAGCATAGCAGAGTTACGTTTTTACAGAATTAATCAAGAGAAGGATTTCTTTCCCACGTCCGTAATGCTCTGTTTCTTCTTCATTTCTGTTCAGCACTTATTTTCTTGCCTCATTTGAACCAACTCTGACATCTTGCCTGTGATAACCTTGCCTCCATTTTCTTACCTATCATGTAATCACTCTCTCTTTCTTACTCATTTGGATGAGTTTCTTAAAGTTAGGGATTTTGAACCACTTTCATGCTGAAAGTAAGTGGTTTGAGTTCTTGGTGAAGGGGTCTCTATTTTATGGATAACTGAAAGGAGCAGGGGGCAAAGCGAACAGTGCCTTTGGGAGGAATCAGTTTTGGTTGGTTTCTGGCTACTGTGGAGGCACTACCTCAGGTGGAGGGGTCGAAGGAATTCCTAAGAACTTCCTGAGCAAAGCATCCTTGGCTCAAACAGAGCATACCTGGCTCAAAGGTGCTATGCAAGGTATAAGGGGAATATCATTGGAATAAACGTAAGGTCAAATTTTCACGCTATATATTAGAACGTTGACACACAGGAAGAACTATCTTTTACCCTTCTTTCTCTATTCCCCATCCGTAACATACTAAAAGATAGGGTGGGAAGGGTTGGAGAGGCTACGACAGTATGATCGCAAGGTGCCTGAAGTGTTCCACTCATTTCTCGGGATTTTATAATTTAGTTTTATTAAATTATTGATTGCACTTAATAGGCGGTATTTATCGGTCCTGGTTGTTGTGGTCAATGTGTTTTTCATTTCTCTTGCTACTTTAGGTAGTAATTTTCTTGCTAATTGGATATAGGAATCTATTAGAAACTCTGCCGATGGAATGCTACTAAGTGCTCCAGATGCATTGGTTGTGTCCATCGCCAAAACTCAAGGTGTTGATGGTGATCAACCTAATGTAATTACCGTTGCCTCAACCCCTCGAAAAAGTCGTGTTCATAGTTTTGGGATTGATGGCCTTGACTTACTGAAATTCACATACAAGGTTTGTATCATGTTTAGATTCACTTCATATTATCTTTCATGCCCATTTTATGTATCAACTTTCATTTGCATGTGACAGGTCTCTTGGCCACTTGAGCTTATTGCTAATAAAGAGGCTGTTAAGAAGTACAACCAAGTAAATATTTTTACTTTTGGTTGTGTCCAAGGTGTCTTCGTCTTGGTGCTCTCTGATCGTTCCATGTTTGATGTAGGTGATGGGCTTCTTGTTGAAAGTCAAGCGTGCAAAATTTGTTCTTGATAAAGCTCGGAGGTGGATGTGGAAGGTTAGTTCTCTCTTTTCTTTTCTTTTCTCCAAAGCTATTCTATAACCATTATTTTTCCTTTTGAGCAGAGCATATAATTGAGATGAAGATGCCCAAGTACTTGTAACACGGATCAGTGTTGACAATTCTTTTAAAGACCAGATGTTTAAGGTTTTCTGATTTATATGATGTTCCAATTACCTTGCAGAGTAGAGGTACTGCAGAAAGCAACCGCAAGCGCCACTGGTTGGTGGAGCAGAAACTCCTCCTTTTTGTGGATGCTTTTCACCAATATGTAATGGACAGGGTAAGGCTTGTCCCGCTGTTATAATTACATCTTATATTCTTTTCCTCATAAATGGTGTATCATGCTATAAATTACTAGTTATGCTCATCATACCATTTGGCATCCGAGTTTTGTTGTCATGAGTATTGAACTTCTGATCTCTGATTGTAATTTGGTAGGCAGGTATATCATAGTGCATGGCTTGAACTATTTGAGGGTATGGCAGCTGCAAGATCCTTGGATGAGGTCATAGAAGTGCACGAAGCCTACTTACTTTCAATTCAGCGGCAGTGCTTTGTTGTCCCCGATAAACTGGTGAGTATTCAGTGTCTTGCTTTTTTTATTTTTTATTTTTTAATCTAATTTAAGGCTTGGATCTTTCAAGTGATAATTTTGAAGCAAAACTGAGTTCTTTTTAATGCTTTCTTTGCATGCAGTGGGCTCTGATTGCAAGCCGAATCAACAGCATCCTTGGATTAGCTCTTGATTTCTATTCCATACAGCAAACACTAACTAGTGGTGGTGCAGTTTCTGCGATCAAGGCCAGATGTGGGATGGAAGTTGACTGTATTGAGAAACAGTTTGATGATTGCATTGCTTTCCTACTGAGAGTAAACTTCTATCCATCCTAATTCCATTATTGACCCTGTTTATGATGTGACTGTCAAAGTTTGCATCAAAACTTTAGTTTGCTTAGAGTCCGATATCTTTTCCACAGGCACGAGTAAGATACGAAAGTAGTTGTACTCACAAAACGGGAATATTATAGTGGGTGATTTTCTGTGCAGGTCCTATCTTTCAAGCTCAATGTAGGGCACTTCCCTCATCTGGCAGATTTGGTTACGAGGATCAACTACAACTATTTCTACATGTCTGATGGTGGAAACTTGATGATTGCACCTAGTTCTGAAACTGTTGGGTTGAAACTAGGGAAGGCCTTTGCCGGTAGAACAGACTGATCAAAGCTTTCAAGTATTTTCATGATGTTGCATCTCGTAGCATGTTTCAGGACGATAATGCCCTATCTGGGAAGGCCCATTATTTTCCTCTGCTGGTTTTGTTGAGAGAACTATAGGGATGTGAGTGAAGCAGATGTTGTGGCAGCAGCGTTGGACTCTTGGTCCTCACAGCTATCCGAATATTCCACGTATAAATTTCTTGACGTTATGCCTATCTTAGATCCTGAGGTTTCTTTGTTCCGTTTGCTAGAGGATTCTCTAGTCTTCATTTGGCTAAAAGCCTAAATGGCTCAGGAAGTTACCTAAGATTGGCGATCATTTGTATACACATTCATCTCACGTTCATCTTAATGTGTTTATCAATAAACCTTTGACTGTTTTTACAAAGGAAAATGTATGCAACACCCATTCCATTTTTATGTTGTGATAATTCCACGAGCACAATATAATAAGACCGGAATAGTATATAGCACAACTCTCGGACTAAAAAACAGAATTTTATTTATAGCCAGCTC
This sequence comes from Pterocarya stenoptera, assembly GCA_003123785.1. Taxonomy (NCBI): domain Eukaryota; kingdom Viridiplantae; phylum Streptophyta; class Magnoliopsida; order Fagales; family Juglandaceae; genus Pterocarya; species Pterocarya stenoptera. Next base: position 32,406 of record QEOT01003755.1, on the reverse strand, counting down.
GCACTGGCAATCAAAAGCGTGACTTTTACTTGAAGGCTGGTTTTTTATGAATTGGCTTGTTGGATTTAGGACTTAGCGAGAGAGAGCCCTTTTCACATATGGTCTAATCGTCGACTTTGTAGAGCAAATGTGAAAGAACGATTGGATTTTTGCTTTTCAAACCTTCAATGGCTATCTCTGTTTTCCAAATGCCATTATCATGGCATCAAACTTTTGACTGGCTCCACCCACTTTCTGTCTGTGCCAGGAACTCAAAAGTCACTAAGGGCCCGTTTGGATACAGAGGTGAGCATCTTATCTAATTTCAACTAATAATTTCACTACTATTCACAAACCATCTCAACTCATCTTACTATCCAAACAGGCCATTAAAACAGCTATGAGGCAATGGAAAAAGATCACTTTGGTTCCATTCACGCTAATATAAAGAAATTGATTCCTCAATTCGATTGACTAATTCTATATACTACATTTTCATTATTCTGTGTTTGTCATGCTGTGCTGATGTGTTATTATCCATCAATAATGTCACATCATCACTAGGATAGGAGCGCGACAAAGATACAATTTAGAAGATTTCAAATTGACTCAATAATCAATATCAAAGAAGACTACAAAATGCACGGTGAACTATTTTCTTGATCTATTTTTGGGGTTCTTGGACCTCTTGAGTTATTATCTCAACAGTAATAGTTGGTGCTGGTTGAGATGTTTGGCCGTAATTGGGAAAACCGTATTCTCTAGAAGGTGTTTCTGAAACTTCAAAGGAAGTAAAGTGGATTTCAGTTTGTGTTAAACAATTTGACCCATTTGATAGGTGTCTAGTGCTTGTTGAGGCTTGACCTGCACCTATACCATTAAGACTGCCAATTTCTTTTTTGTCTTGCAATGACATTGATGCTTTCTTTCTAAATGTATGCGAGCGATGGTCTCTTTCAAGGAAAGTTCTTAATATAAGACGAATTCTTCCCAATATTGAGTCTCCTGCACCAAAGGGTTTGAAGATATGCTGCCTCTCCTTGTAAAAGAACATAGACACAGAGAAGATGAGAGCTGATAAGGAAGCAATCCCAGCAATGAGAAATAGGCCCCAGAAGCTAGAGAGGCCAAGACTTTCAGAAGAAACTTGAGCATTGGAGTCTTCACAATTGGTTTGTTTCTCTAACCATGCACTTTCAATCTCTTTCATTTTCTCTCCTTCTGTCACATTCAAGATTGCCCTAGAAACATCTGCTACAAGAGGTGAACCTCTTGGGAATACCTGCAAAGTCAGAAAACAAAAAGAAACCTAATATGAAGCTACTCTTCTTGCTACACAAACACACATACAGCTGAGAAATATGGAAGGAATTACGCTTACAAAGCCAAACCCATTAGTTTTATAGATTGATGCAGCCATGGTATACTTGGAGCAATATTGTCCTATAAACAGCTTCATGTAAGGGATCTCATCAAAAGCAGCAGCTATACCACCATTGGCACTTCCTTTAGACAAAAGCTCATCACATTCTTCTATTGAATTATACTGCTTCAACTGAGATTCCTTAAAAGACATTTCTTTTAAGATTCCATACACAAAAGAACCTCTTTGGTACCCAACCCTCTCCCCATTCTTAATAAGCTGCTTGACCTCAGTAATTGTTGGTTGGAGCTGTTGAACTGTTAGGAGAGATGCCAAACTTGCAGTGTAACTTTGAGTAAGAATGAGCACTACAAATACCCATATGATCACTACAAACCTAGTGCAGTTGTTTATCACTATCTCCCCTGTAAATTGAATTCATAATGGTCATACAAAAGAACATAATTGCATCATAAATATGAGGTTAATATCCTATAGAGCTTTGCCATAAGAGTTTCTAAGATATCAATTAGAAATCGTTCAATAAAAAAATAACTGATATGGTATAAAAGAGAAATAATTGGCAATTAAACTGCTAATGAACTGAATATCTCTTAACTTTGCTCCTTGATCCCCATTAAACTTATGAATAATGAACTCTTATAGCCTCATCTAGTATTTGCTAGCATTAACAATGAAACTAGAAAATGGGAAAGGGGACTTACGATGTGCGAAAACCATGGTTGAGAACGCATAACATAAGCTTGTCCCAATCTGATGTGAGCAAGGCCCACGAAAATCTTCATTTACTCTATGTTCAAGAAGCCATACCACAAAGCCAATGAATACAAAGAAACAACCGCTTGTCATCCAAAGGTCCCAACTTAAAGGCTTCAAGAACACCCATGCATTTTTCCTCCTAATATCTCTGAGTGGCACTACCATTGATACTCCAGATTCCGTGAATGGCAATGTGAAATCCACAAAGTTAGATCTATTTGCTAGTATCGTTGTATCGCCTACCACAGCATCAAATTTCTGTCAATCAAAATATTTACTTCCATTATTTCAATTAACAACATGAGTTCTTTCATTTAAGGTTCCAAATTTTATGTGACTTATTAAATAGTAAGAATTATGAATATTTTACTGACCTGAAGAAATACTTGATAGACCAAATCATCGCAAGAACCGGCGCTTCCACCTCCAGGCTTTGCAAAGGGAATGAAGTCGTAGCTAACAGAATATGGTAATGATTCCATTACAGCATTGAAGATGTCAATACAATACCCAGTAACATGTGTTGTGTTAGTGCGACAATCATATTTGACCTTAACAAATTCGCTGAAACCATTCTTCACTGGCACTCCTATTCGTAGCTTCTTTCTATTTGTTGGAATCTCCCAACCTTTAGGGTCAGAGGTTAGATCACCAGGCCATATAATAGGTCCCAGATTGTTCTTGGAAGTAGAATATTTGCTTGTGTTCTTCGAATTCAATTCCCTTCTGAGTCCATCTTCTGGTGTCCAAAATCCAACCTGTCTTTCTCCATTACTATTCACATTAATTATCTGAAAAGTTGATGATTGTAATTGCCCATTAAGAAGATTGAACTCCCCTGCAAGGCCGCTAAACTTAGTATCCTGTATCGCTTCACGAAGTTTTGGACCATCTTGGGAGATCTCGAAACTTTCAAGATCAATTACGTTACTAGAAGCATTTGTACTCTTTCCAACCGCGAGATTTGTAGTCCCAACCTTCTCAACTGCCATGGCTAAAGCTGAAGCAGCATCATAAGCCCACAAACCAAAAACATTCAAATCAACATCTGTAATGGTTGGGTTGTCTTGTTGGAATTTTGTTTTCCATCGAACT
>QEOT01003753.1:26564-92554 GCA_003123785.1 Pterocarya stenoptera | reverse complement strand
CTAGCAGCGGTCTTGCTGGGTTGTGTTTGAAATGACTGTCCTACCCTTAGTGTGGTTTGAATTGACACGTGTGAGATGTTTTTCCAAAGTGTACTACTACATCTAAAAAACAATATCACAAAAATAATCTCTTAAACTGATATGACTTTATCTGATCCGTTAGATTTATTTTATAATAAAAGTAACTTGACATTCTGATAAACCACATCAACTCACATCAGTTTGCCAAATTTCTTTTATATAATCATTTTGTGACTAGAGTATTTTCCTTTTTAAAATCAAGAATGTTACTTCCATTCCCATTTGAATTCATCGGCTCAATTACACGAACTGACCAATGACAATTGATTAGTCTCGCCTTGTAATTATACTAATTCTTTTTATGAAAAACTGTAATCACTTTTACATATTCTTTGTACATTTTATTAATGTGATTGATTGCATCGCTATTTTTTTAATATAAAATAATTATTTTAACCAATTACATCAATAGAGTGTACAAAAAATACACAAAAATGATTGTACGTAGTAAAACACTTCTTTATTCCACAAATACATTGCATGGCTGTAACGAGTTGGAGAGTGGTAGGGAGAACATGAAGGAGCGACATGTAATTCCGGTTGCTTGTTTGGTGTGGTACCTTATCAATATCTTCGTTCTCTAGTTAGTCTAAGGTTACACACTTGTCTTTTTACATTGAGTAATGTTACGCTATGCGTACTTACAATTTTACATACAAGACGCATTTTATAAGTTTACACACAATACGCATTTTATAAGTTTTCTTTTTAAATTCAAATTTCATAATATTCAATAGCTGACATGATAGCACACTTGCATAGCAGCATGCCAAAAATATTTAGATCAGAAAATTATGAGAAATCTCAATCTATGTGACGGTAGCATCCGACCATATGGTCACCCGTTCAGTCTACCCTAATTATACGTTAGCCATAATAGACCAAAGATCCACTTCATGGTCATACAAGGGAGATAAGAGTAGGAGGAACACCAACCAAAGATTCATTCATATATACGAGAGGTAGGAGAATTGCAAAGTTAAAAAGAGTGGCGTCCCACAGTAACCAAACTTGAATTGAATTCAAGGGTAAAAATACACATAATACTCTGGTCTCACACAAAATTGGGTTAAGACAAAGTGCAACATTTGCAAAGTTTTTGAAGTTCAGTCAGCATCTTCGCTTCTCGACTTCTTTTTCCTTTTACCATCGCCGGCAGACTGCAGCTCCCCTCCATCTTCGTTCTTGCTCTTCTTTTTCTTCTTCTTATCCGTTCCATTTTGCAGGGCATTCTGGCCCTCCTGTTGCTCCAGCTCCCGATCCATTCTGCGCTTCTCCTTTTTCTTATTCTTTTCTGATTTAGAATCCTCCAGAGCTTCACCATTTGAAACAGCAGTTGGGTTATCTTCGGCCATAGGCTCACCATTCTCTGCAGCTGCAGCTTTTGATTTCTTTTTCTTACTTTTCTTTTCTGATGCTTCTGTAGGAACTTCTTCGATTTCCATCTCTGCACCTGCAAAAAGCAATCCTATCCAGTCACAAGTGGTACCACCAGGAGAACCAAAAACTTATTTGTAATTATGTGGGTATCCAATGTACTGAAACAACATGCTTCAAACACCAAAACATAATTGCCACGATCAGAAGGTATTGTAACAACAATTCCAATGCAAGTGAATGCTTCATACTTTTTTCCAAACAATTAGATATTTGTTATGATGCAACCGTGTGTAATGTTGCAACCAGAATTCCAGGTGCAATTTCAATGGGTTAGAGGTCACATCAAGTTTGTCTTGCCAAAATGCAAGTGAAACCATAATGCCCCCTCCAAATAATGACTCAGAATTCATATATGTAATCTAAGGCACTATCGTACCTTTGTTTTGAGCACTTTCAATTGCATCTTTCATCACATCAATATTTTTGTGAGGCGCAACACCCTTGTCATAAAACTCAAGCCGCTCCTCAACTTGTGCGCGAAGTTTCTCCCCAAAAACAGTAGTTCCACTGTCTGCACCACAAAATAAGGCAACAAAATCAATGAGAGAGAGAGAGGGGGGGTTGTGTGGCTGCAATGCAGGTTATGTTTACCCAGAGATTTCTGAATGAAAAAATAAAAATAAAAACCTGCAAAGCAGTCGATGCGTGATGCAATAGAACACTTGTTTGCAAGAAAACGAGCCATTCTTCCTTTGTTCTTTGCGGACGCTCGACCAATGAAAGATGAATGGAATATGAGACCATACTTGGGAGTGTTTCCTCTAGTTTTCAATGCCCTGAAGAAAACGACAAATGATGGACTGACTTAAAATGACTTAGAAAGATTTTTCATTCAAAATAGCATCATCAGAAGAAATACAACAGAATCAAAGACATCCATGCACACAACATTGACAAGGCATGGATTTTAGTAATTATATCTCAAGGATGGAAATCGGTAGTGGAAAGAAAATGAACAGGTTTCAAATTTATGATTCCAGCCTTTTCAAGTCAGCAGCAATTCTTCACATAAGAGAATACCCCAAGAAATGAGTGAAACACCTGAAAAGTGCCTTCTCTGCACCAAGGATCTGAAGGGTAGAAGAAGGGCACTTAGCCAAATTTGTAAGACTACCAGCATGAGAAATCAAGCGAGCACCAACAACTTCACCAATTAAAGACGCCAAATTAGGTGCAATGTCACTCATCTTCGCAACCAGATAATCATAAAGCTTCCTCCGATAATCAGATAGGTCCATTACCCTCTGTGCAAATTGGTGGACGTTAATCAAGTCAATTGGGGACAAATCCTGTCCTGCAGAAAAATAAAAATACAAATAAGAAATAAAAACCCAAGTGAAATAGAGGACAATATAAGGGCAACAAGCAATTTAAATATGAGATTTCTACCCATGGAAGCCTTGGCAGCATCAACGATTTCCTTTGCCCTATCTTCATCTCCAACTACGTCTGTTAAGCCTGGGATACTATCATCAGACAACTTGGACTTATCCTCTATATATTTTGCAACTTTGGCATATAGATAGTTGTCACTGACAATCTTTACCAATTCAGGAAAATGCCATGAGTACCACTCTCTGCATTAATGGGATAAAACACAAGATAATTAGTTGCATTAGAGGAACAAAAAAAACCACTTTAGACATCCGCGAACCAATAGATTCTCCCCGATCTTTCCACCATGATAATAAAGTTAATGACTTGAGAGAATAACAAAGAAGCCTCCCAGGAGGACACAACAGGAAACCCAGTTTGGATTGTATGGGACAACAAGAATGGTAGTTTCCTAAAATGTTTCTATAGAGGTTTCAAGAACATACCTGACTCTCATGGAGAAAGAATTGATGTCCTTATCAAGAGTATCGAGAAGGAAGATAGCTTGGATCACCATATTGTCAACACGGTTTACATTGAACTTGACTTTTGCACGGCTGTAACTGTGACCCAGACCAAGTTGGGCTTTTTCCAAGTCTCCAGGCTATAAAATTCAAGAGGAGAAAGAAAGTCTAACAGAAGACAAAAAGGTTCATTTTATTGAACAAAAAAAGGGCATACAAAATTAAAAGCTTGATATCAAAGAAAAATGTATACCTTCAAGTCCTTCAAAAACCTATCGAAATGTAGCCGCACACCACGAAGAAGCTCGTGAATAAATTCACCACTTTCACAAGGTATTTTAGTCGCCTCCTGTATATGTGACCCTATCTTAGTATCTGTTATTCCTAATCTGAACTTTGTCTTCTTACCTTCCTTGACTTTCAGGAGATTAAGCTCCAAGAAGCTTCTCAACTCATCAGTCATTATCCCTGAAACGCAAAAGAAACTATTGAGCAAATAATATATCACCTTAAGCACCAAAGGAAAGCCCATAAAGCCGTTATGAATAGATAGGACGTTTCAAATAGCCATTTTTACCCATCATTGGAAACCAAAGAAAACAGAAAAGCAGCCCTATGCAGAATAAAACAAGCATGTTACTTTGGTTTCTACTCTAAGTCCTGAATATCACGAGAACAAATATTCTATTTTTAAAGTCCCAGCAGTGTTAAATAACCAAAAAAAGGTGCAATGATGAAGCGCCCACAATTCCCAAAAGTAGACACTAATAGCAGTGCTTGGAGGCGCATGAGAAATCCAGAAACAAGTGGTTATACTTCAAGTACAGCTCGCAAGCCTGTGAAACATAAAGCAGGGGAGGAAAGGAACCACCAAAAAAAGAAATCAATTTCCACACGTCTCATAGCCAACCAACAAGCGGAATCGAAGTTTACCCACTGTAGGTAACACGACCGAAACAAACAACGAAACATAGCCACGACATATTGAGCATGAAAAAGGGCGAAAATCCATGAAAAACTTTACTGGAATAACGAAGAACCAGAAGCCAAACAAGAGTAATCGAAGTTTGGAGAGAAGATCACCTTCGGAGACGGCGTTACACTGGTTGAGGGCGTCGAGGGCGGACTCGAAAGGGTGAAAGGCAGTGAGCTGTACGACCTTCCCAAAACGGTTCAGGTCTGACACGGAATTCCGGACCGCCTCGGTGTTCTGCCCGATCTCGTCGAGGCCATGCGCGAGGAACAGCGTGTACCCAGAAGCAGACTCATATAGAAGATATAAAGCCATTGAATAATCAAAATCAAACAAAACAACTATAAAGCTCGGGCCTTTTACTTCACCGAGACTCTCTCTCCCTCTCTCTGAGAGAATGCGCTCTAAAACTGAGAGTATCGGCGGGGAATAGATAGAGAAAGAGAAGCTAGAAGTTTAGGTTAAGGTTTAAGGTTTTCGGTGGCGGGGTTTAGCTTTGCATATGCTTGGGTCTGTACTCATGGCATTTTATTTTTGTTTTTGTTTTTGCAAATATCTTTTAAACCCATTTAAACATTTTTAAAAATTAAAAAAAATCATAAAATCATTAAAAAATATTTCTTATAAGTAAAAACAAATTAAAAAGATTAAAAAAAACTCAGTACAAAATAAGTTTACAATTTTTCGGTGACTCTGTCATTTCTCATATGTAACGTGAGGGTTTGGTCTATGTATGGTGAGTGCTTTTGTCATGTGTGTTGGATGCGAGTACTTTAGTTGACAGTTTTTAAAACGGTTGAGAGGGAGTGATACTAGGCCTCCTAATAAAAATGTTTCATCTCATCTCATTTTATCATTATAATTTTTTAAATTCTTATACAAAATATAATAAATAATTCAAATTTTTTAAATCTCGAAACAATATTAATATTAAAAAATAATATTCTAACAATATTTTATTCAACTTTAATTTTTATTTAAAATATCTCATCTCATCTCACTGTCCAAACAATGCCTAACTAAGAGCCAACCCCAACTCAACAATATAAATTTAGATTTGTGACCCATAAAAGTTTAATTAGAAAATGATTATATATTTTTATAATATAGATTGTGTGACACTTATTACTAATTTAACAATAAATGTTATTTTTAGGCACAAGGACATTTATCACTTAGAGTAATTATACTACGCCCTCTAATTATACAGTTCACTTTGTCTCGTTGATGTGATACCATATTGCCACATAGCTTATTAAAAAAATTTTAAAAATTTAAAACACAAACATAAAAAAGGTAAAGGTATTTAGAGTTTTATTCTTCATCTCTTTGAGTTTTTAGAAGTCATTTTATTTTGAATATATGTTTTTTAATTTTTTTAAAAAGTCAAGTGGCACCATAGTGCCAAATCAAGAGAGCCAAATAAGTTGCATAAGTTAGGAGATATGATAGCATTTTCCTTATTACTTAATAGGGGCAACGTTCACTCTTCCTCTCGTTTTCTAACCTTAAAATCTCACTCTTTTTTATGTTGCTCCATGTTCTAGGATCCCCCTTAAATGTTAAAACCTTACTCCTCTTGTTTCCTTAATTGTAGGATTAATGGTGAAAATTTGTGTTTCAACCCTCTATAATTGTTTACTTATAGTTTGTAGGTACAAATTAGTATAGTTTTTTTTAATAATATTATCTATATTTTTATTATATCTAATTAGATTATGTTTCTTTTTTGAAAAAACCAAAACTTGAGTACCCGTTTGACTATATTTAAAATGGTGAACATTCTCATGTTAGAAAAATTAGATTAAAACATACAATGGAAACCATATTACCTCATCGAAAATATTTTAGATCTAGTACGGTTATTTCATAGATTTCATGTCGTCGTTGTCATTGTTCATCCAAAATCCTCTCGTATCGATAGTGGGATGTGCTATGTGGTAACACTATAGCAATACTTACAAATTTTACAATCCAGATATCGAGACTAGAGAGAATGTACACATTGAGAGAAATAATATTTTTATGGTGCCAATCATTTTTATCCAAAGGGAGAGATGTTATTTACATAGCCCCTCTAGGTTATATAACCTTGACTGGCCATTAAGGGTTAGCCATCAAGGCCATCAAGACTTATGACACTTCATAATCCCCAATAGAAGGAGAATGGGTGCCCACTATGAATGTTTCTTTCTTACACTTCAAAAATTATTTAATAGTGGATAATTTGTTTGATTTATAAATGTCAAACCATGTAAAGAAAAATAAATTTTCCAATATTTCATTTAAAAACTCAAAATACTTCTTCAATAAAATTTCTTTCAACTTTAAAAAAAGTTGAAGAATATTAATATTTTTCCTTTACATTTTCTTATGACATAAAATGTTGTTTAAGATAATTTTTGTGAATTTAAAAATCTTCCTTTGTAATAACACAAATTTGAGCATCATCCTCTAGATATTTTTAAAATATAGATGATGTAGGGGATCCTAGTCAGATGATGTTGAGCTGTCAGATTATACATTGATGGTGCTAAATTACCTTGAGACGGCAGGTCAGCTCAAGTACAGTAGGAAACAATGAATTTTCCTTGATTTAGGACAGTTTTGAGCACGTATTGGTATTTTAACCATAATTTTGCCTATAGGTATCGGATTCACTCAAATGACCCAATTTGAAAAGCTTTTTTTGGCACGCACGCCTGGTCATCTAGCTATATGCTTCGTGGGCATTGTTTACGGGTCCAAAATTAGCTGTTTTCCTCTTCAGATCTCCAAGTTTAGATATTTTTTTGCCTTTTATGGTAATACTTTGTTTCTTAGTTAGGAAGTTATTTTTATCCCAATTTTTGGCAGATTGCTTCTTTATTTACATATTTATTTCTGATGTGTTAATTAGGATTTTGTTATTTTTGGTAAAATCTTGATATTTTCATATTTATAGCTATTTCAACCTTGCTTGTGGGTTTGGTTGGACATTCTGAAGTTGTGATAATTCTTAGTTAAAAATAGAGTTATTTTATGTGTTTTTGGCGAATCTCTTATCTTTCCTGTTTCGATTATCTATTGAGACTAGCTGCTAGAATTAATCTAAATTTTGTCCGGTATCAATAGATTATGTGACACTTATTAGAAAATTTGAATGGAGTAAATGTTAAAACCTTACACAGAATATAAATATTGATATAGATATTTATAGATGTATATAAATATATTTATATTTATGTAAAGCTGATTTGTCAAATTTTTCAGACAAATATCATAATCAACATGTAGAGAATATACTTTGGGATGAAGATTTATGCATAGTCGATTGAAAATATATATATATATTTTTTATCTTACTTTTATAAGTTCAATGGTAATTCATCTGTGTTGTCCACATTAGGTGAGAACTAGAAACTTGGCAGAGCTGAAACATAAATATTAGTCCAGGGCTTGCTTCTCCTAAAATATAATGTCAAATTGATAGCAACATATACTCAGCCTTTTCTCCTTTTTTAGAAAGAGAAGCTCTGCCTTCTCTCTAAAAAGAAAACAATCTCGCCAAGTGCTGTCGCTGGTCCACCTTCCTCTCCATTTCCTTTTCTTTTTCCTCTTCATTTCCACTACCTATTTGTGAATATACTTTTATAGTAGCGTTTTTCCATCGACACAGATTTTCTCAGATCTGCTGCACTTCGTCCATGAATAGTCGACACGCGCCCCACCGCAATGTTCCCCTTCCATCGATCTATTGGGACAACGCAGAACTGTGCCCAAAGTGTTTGCATGTGGCCTTCATGCGCGGGTTGATTCCTCGCATGGTCTTCACGTGCCGCCGAGCTCCGACAGCTCCATCGGCTACACGCGCCTAACAAGCAGACTCCCCACCTTCCGATCCTTCAAATTGGTCAGCCGCCTCCTCCATTCCACCAGCACATGGTCCTCATGAGCCATTCTAGAGGCGTGCGTTCACTGTTTCTCCACTGCAGATCTGCTCTTCCCTTGACGGTCTATTCGGGTTATTACTTTTCCTAATCAGTGATCCTGTGAAAGAGACTAAGGACCTCACCAACAAATACTTCAAAACTTTCAACTACAGTGCAGCCTCTTGCACCGCTTCCAGCGGTAGCTTACCTTCAAAACATCTTTTAAGACGGTTCCCTCTTAGTAGGGACAGGGTAGAGACTAAGAAATTGGTCTCAGAATCTGTTTTTTTCTTCTTCTTTTTTATCACATTTGCATTGTGTTTGTTCTTTTGGAGTATCTTGTTGGGGAATCCCACCCCCTCTAACATATATCATCTTTTATTTTAATGAAGTTTGCTTGCTTAGATTAAAAAAAAAAAAAAAAGGGCAGGCATTCTAGGATGTTTAGGTGTAGGTGTGTGAAGACTGTGAGGCCTCGTGATGGTCATATTTTATCTTAGGTCTAATTTGTTTTCGCAGATGAGATGAGATGAGATTTGTGTAAATAATATTGAAATATTTGAGTTGAGATGAAATGAAATGATTTTTAAATATGTGTGTGTTTGTTTATAGAGGTGAGATGAGATGGTTTTAATTTTTTTTTAGATTTGATAAAGTTGTGGGTTCCACCAATTATGGTATTTTTTTAATTGATTGAGTAATAGTTATTTAATTATTTATCATTAATTAATATAAAATATTAATTAAAAATATAAAAACATACTTAACGTTATTAAACTAAAATTTGTAATAAATTAAATTTTATATTTTAAAATAATTGGGTAATATATTGGGTAATATAAAATTAAACTTTATATTTTAAAATAATTTTTCTATTTCCAATTTGTGATAAATTCAACTCAACTTGGGATGTATACTACAAAAGGAACCACACTGCCAATTTTTCAGCTTTCGAGAAAGGAAATGTTATCTATGGGCCCAACACATAGTTACCTACATACAAACCTTGATAAAAATGCACACGCAAGAAAAATACTAGTTAAATGAGAAATCAACTTTAGATAAATCCCGAATTTTCTTAATTCGAGAATCCAAAGCAATAGACACTTATATATTGCTTTTATTAAATTCAAATTACAAAATTTATTAACGTTATAAATTGAATATGTGCGTAAGATAATCTCATTTCTAAATCAACACATGTCATCAAATAATTATTTTCAATGCCCATTAAATAGTACCAATATTAAATATTGTAAAACATCAACAACTATTTTGATTAACAAGTATACTACTATAATAAATAAATAAAATAGCAAATACACCACTACTTTTAATTAGACGTTCAACGACCACCCTTATTTTTCCATATCGGTATAGCAATCCCATTTCTTATTGTAGCCATAGCTTGGGCTGCTTCAGTTGCCATGTCCAAACTATAAGATGGCCCTGACCCGTCACCAACCTACTCCTCAATAACAGGGAGCTGCCTCATACTATAAAGCCAAAATAACCAGTCGTCAAAAGTCACCATTCTAATGAAATTATGCAGTACACAACATGCTGTTAGGATGAGTCCTTGCCTTCCAACGGAATACGCAGGCATTAAGCTTAAAATTTTAAATTGTTCTTTAAGTACACCAAAAGTGCGTTCTATGATATTATGAAACGAGGAATGATGGTAATAAAAATAGAAATTGACGCTGATTATGATGCTCACTTCTGTGGTACCGTTCTCGAGGACAATGAGGCAAAACCTACAAAATCTCCCTAGTGCATGGGAAAGCATAATCAACCAAATAATATTTACCTAACAACATTGATACTTGAAATGGAAAAAATCACAAAAAATAAAACATTTTTGCGTTAAATAATATAAGAAGTTTACCCTTAGGCAGCCATGGAAATTGGGCAGATCTTTGATCAACGCATGAAGAAAGATACGAGCGTCATGCACTGTTCCTTTCCATCCGGTGTATACAAATGTGAACTTCATATCGAAATCACATATGCACAATACATTTTGGGCAATTCGCCCACGCCGGTTTTTAAATGTCTTACGTACTGAGGTTGGTACTAAGGCATCCATCATAGTGCCTTTCATCGCACCAATGCATTGCTATCAAAGTAGAAATAAAATCCATTGTAAAAACCTACATTAAATATATTTAGTTTATGGTTTCAAATGTAGTAGTTTGAAGTTAATTATTTGTTGTAAATCATTGAAAATTCTTTACCCTAAACCACGAAAAATTTTGGTGGTTGCTTGCAATATAGGGATGCACCTCGTCTGTGAAATTTGGCTGGACAATATGTTTCCCAAGCTCACATAGGGCCTTCATCACCCTTCTCACATGTTTGTTAATTGTTTGGCTCGATTGTTGAAATTCGTTACCGACAATTCATTGGGCCTATGCGTAGCCCACAAGTAGGCAAAAGATGGATATAGATTCCTCTACGGCCACTGATTGTCTATAATCACACAACAGTAATTTCCACGTAACAACGAGCATAATGCGTGAAATGTTGATACCTCCATTTGAAACAAGCTCTTACAATTATCCGGATGTCCATTCAAAATTCTAATAATATAATCATCTCCCCGAATGCCTATGTTGTGTTATGGCATTCGACGATGCCATCCCGGTTCACAGGATATGATCCTAACAATGGTGATTATTTCAAGCGCCTCGTACTTATCACTACTAGAACTCCCTTCATGGTCGCTACTTACATCTCCTCCACCCTCTTTCATGTCTAATGTTGACTTCTTGGTGATCAATTTGCAGCATCCATTCTTTAACACGTTCAATGAAGCTGTTCGAAAAATTACGTTAGAATACATCCTTGTGAAGTATCATAATTAAATTATCATGTCAACAATTCCAAACAATACTATTAGACTAATAACACATCGCCAATATGCTAAAAATGTCAAGAAACATAACATTACATTAATACCAGCATAGGACAAGCATAATGGCATCTCATCAAGTACGTTTAAATAAAGTAACTAATAATCTCTAATACAAATCTAATAGCAAATGATATAAAGCACTAAAAATAGAAATCAACAATGCATGGCCCATGGTCGCCGATGCTCATTGTCTATGGCTAGAAAGTCCCTTTGGGTCATGGGATCACATAAGGCATTGAATGCACGGTAAAAGTTATCTTCTGGCAACGAAGGCTGAAGCACCTGCATCAATTCCACGCAATGAGCAAATGGATCCCATTCGTCATCGCTGTTCATGGTCAATCTCGATCCCTTACTATGCTTTGCTGCGGAAGACTCAGCTCTACCCTCATAGCACTTCCGTCATGAAACCATTGTTTTCCTCATCTCATCGAGGAAGTTCGATAACTCCTCCCCCACCTGCCTGCTTGGCCCTTCCTTTTATATAGCGACGTGACAAGTGTGTCGATGGTCCCATGGAAGGTGTCCTCATGTCTATGAAACGTCTATGTCATCAATATTGATGAGCACTCTCGATTGCATGCCCAGTGAGGGGCCCTAACGTCGTATCTCTTCATCAAGCTAACGCTTTTCGTCACTACTTGGGGGTGGTTGGGTTGATGCATGGTGAAGTGTTGTTAGACCCCCACGTAAAGCGGCCTCTAAAACCACGGCACATGTCCTAGCCATGTCCGGGACATGCCCCTTGATCATGCCACGAGCATGCCTTGGCCCATGTCTTGTCACACACGGGGCGCCCAGCATGCCCATGGACCGGCCACATGCATGCCTTGGCCCGTGCCTTGACACGCACGGGGAGCCCAGCATGCAAGCCATGCGCATGCACATGTGCGCGCCACGCCTCGAACACAACGAGGTTAGTGGCCATGCGCAGCCCAGCGCACCGCCAGGCATGCGCACGCCCATACACATGCCCATGCACCGCGTGGCCCAGCGCATGCACGCAGGCCGCATGGCCCAGCGCCCGCATGCAGGCCGCATGGCCCAGCGCACGCACGCAAGTTGCACGGCCTTGCGCACGCACGCAGGCCACGTGGCCCTGCGCCCCCACCCTGGCTGCATGGCCATGCGCACGCCCACCAGGTGCATGCCCATGCGTGCGCCCATGCACATGCAGCAGGTCATGCACCCAGCCGCATGGCCCTCCTGCCGCACGCTAGCGAGGTTAGTGGCATGCCCTCCAGGCCTGCCATCTAGCGCACGGGCCCAGCCCGTGCCATTCAGAGCAGGCCAGTGGCATGGCCACCAGGCATGCCATCCAGCACACGGGCCCAGCCCGTGCCATGCAGAGCAGGCCAGTGGCATGCCCACTAGGCATGCCATCCAGCGCATGGCTCCAGCCCATGCCTCGCAGCTGGCTCACATGGCTAGCCACAGCAGGCCGAACATGGTTCCATGCCATGCCCACCAACCGGCCCATGCATGGCACCATGCCATGCACCACAGCTAGCTATGCCGAGCCACCTAGCCATGGACCAGACCGTGGACCACCATGCACCACCCTAGCCGAACCCTTGACTCATGCATGCCACGGCCATGTGGTCCATGCCACTATCTTATTTGTGTTATTTATTTTATTTATTTATTTATTGTATTTCTTTTATTGCAAATGGACCTTTTAGGGGTTTCCAAGTTGTAACCTTTATAACTAGTACCCTTAGTCATTTCTTTCACATCTTTTGGCAAATTGACTAAAGTGAGGACATTGTTGAGAGATCATTTCAGTGCTAGACACTTGGGCTCTTTTGGGTGCAATTCATTGAATCCCAAAGAGAGGATTACTCCATGCAATTTATTGAATTGGAGTAATCCATTTATCTTGTTTATCAACTTGGTGCAATTCATTGAATTCAAGTTGATTATCTTTATTTTGTTTCTTTTATCAATATATGAGGTTTATTCAATCTTGGTGCACATTGTGAATCAATTGTTGAATTACTTTCATTGTTCATTCAAGTTCATCATTTGTTCTTGAGTGTTCATCTTGTGTTTTTGGTGATTATCATAAATTCAGCTCTTTCAATCCATCCATCTCATAATTTCGGCCAACCCTAGTGTTTACACACTTTCCATAAATAACCTCACCTTCCACCTTTGCCCTAGCCGAACATAACTTCCATATTGGCCTCCACTTGAATTCGGCCAACTCCTTCCTTATTGGAGTGCCTTGGCCGACCACCACTCTTTCCATAATAGGGTTTCCATACTTGGAAACCCTAGTTGACTCATTCCACACTCTTGGCCGGCCACCCATCTA
The DNA here is from genome assembly GCA_003123785.1 of Pterocarya stenoptera. Lineage (NCBI taxonomy): Eukaryota > Viridiplantae > Streptophyta > Magnoliopsida > Fagales > Juglandaceae > Pterocarya > Pterocarya stenoptera. The sequence continues at coordinate 79,077 of QEOT01003753.1, read as the reverse complement.
TCCACAAGCATATCCCTAGTTTTTAGGAAACCTTCCTAAAAACACTCACTAGCTAGTTCGGCCAAGCCTTGGCCTCCCAACATTTTTGCCCTAGCTCCCAAACCCTAATCCTAAACCCTAGCCATCCATCACCCTATCCAAACCCTAAACTCAAGGTTCTAGGTGGCGCCATCCTAGTTCCACCCTAGTGCCGTGCACCCTACCCCATTGTGAGCCCAAACACTTAGCCATTTTTCCACCTTCCATCCAACCCATACTAGCCCAAACACCTAACCTCACCTTGTCCAAATTGCCACCATAGCCATCATTGATCGTGAACCAAGCAAGAGAAGGACTTGAATTCGGTCAACCAAAAGAGATCATAGCCAAGGAGGACTTAGTGTTTAGGGACTTGACCGGCTTCCCTAACATTAATTGGTGCTTTCATTGAGAGGATTCTTGTTTGGTGTTTTGAGAAGTTCTCACTTCTCCAAGAGGTAAACGACGCGTTAATTTGAAACTTTGTGAATTGGTTGGGGGAGTCCCTCGTTGGATCCCATTTATTTGTTAATTGAATTGTGAACATACGGAGTTTCGGGAGTTGAGGTAGATGACGGAATAGTGTTCTTGAAGGGGTCGGCTACCCTTGAAGGTAGAGGACCCGAGGTTGGAAATTGCAAGAGGGGTTGCCCACCACAAAGTGGACAACTCAAGGTTGGAACTTTTGAGCCTTCAAACCGCCCAAAAGAAAGTGCAAGTTGCTGTCCAAGCTACACCAACCAGAATTTTCAGATTGCAAGAGTAGTTTGCAAGTGATCCAAGAGCTAGTTTGCAAGTGATCGAGACTAGTTTGCAAGCACCATGGTCGAGAGACATATTGAAGCCGAAGGAAGTGGAACGACAAACCGAGAGAGGATTGAGATGCTTGAAGGGCATACTTCTAAAGTCATGGACATTCTTAATGAGGTCAACACCACTATGGCCGAATTAAGGATGGCTATGAATGCCACTATACGAGACAATGAAGAGAGTAAGAGAGCCATGGACAACATGAGGAGAGAAACACATGAGAGCATTGAAAGATTGGAGAGAAGACTTGTTGAAGGCCAAGCTACACGGTAATAGACTAATGGGCAAAAGCATGATATTTTTGTTGATGGTGTTGAAACAAGTGTGACCAATTCTATTCATGACCCAATGCATGAGCCACCAAGAGTTGAATTGAGAAGAGGTGGACGTGTTGAACGTGATGAGGTTGCGGTTGAAAGATGGATTCATGGTGGAAGTTACCATAGGAGTCCAAGCATTAGAGAAAGACCTCAAGATGTGAGGTATGAGATGCCAAGACTTGATGATGGCCATGAGGCCAAGTATGACTATGAGGAAGAGAGGCCATTCGGCCATGAGAACCAATTTGAGAGAAGACACCACAATTATGACCGTGATAGAAGGCAACATGGAAGAAGACATGATGATGAGTTCCATGAAGATAGAAGGAGAAACCGGGCTTATAATCAGGGATCCAAGAGGCCTAAGGTGGACTTCTCTAAGTTTAATGGGGGAGATCCATATGAATGGCTTGACATGGTTGATCACTACTTCCATACTTATGAGGTGCCGAGAAGGGAGAGAGTATCTATGCCATATTTTTACTTGGAGGGAAAAGCTAGCAAGTGGTGGAGATGGATTAGAGATCAATATGAGAAGGATGAGAAGATTGGGGTGGACCGCTTTTGAGAAGGAATTTTTGCTACAATTTGGCCCTTCGCCCACCATTAATCATCATGGGCAATTGGCTAAGTTGAAACAAGAGGGAAAAGTCCACCACTACATTGAGGAGTTTCGGCAATTACAAACACTTGTGAGGGGATGGTCCGAAGAGGCACTTGTGGGTACATTCATTGATGGCTTGAAGCCTTGGATAGCCAAGGAGATAAAATTGAAGCAACCTACAAGAATTCAAGAGGTTATGAGGATGGCCGAAATTCTTGAGGAGAGTTCTACCGTGGAGAGAAGATTTTCCAAGGATGTGGGGAGTAAAGCCTCAAAAAATTTGCAAACCAAACCACCTTGGAAAAATATAGAAGAGAATGAAGTTTCTAAGCCTAATCCATATGAGGTTAAGAAACTTTCTAGAGAAGAAGTCCAAGATAGAATCAAGAAAGGCTTGTGCTTCAAATGTGGAGACAAGTGGAGTAGAGAGCACTCATGTAAGTCGGGTAAAGCCTTTGTGATGATTGAAGATGAGGAACAAGATGAAGAATCACACCATGAGTCCGAACATGAGGAGGCCGAACCTAGTGATGAGGATGAGGATGCCGAGTTGTCTCTTAATGCCATGTCTGGGGTTCAAAAGCCCACTTCTATGAGGGTCATGGCATGGATAGGAAAATTTGAGGTTACCTTATTGGTTGATAGTGGCTCAACCCACAATTTTATCAATTCCAACATTGTCACCAAGGTTGGATTGAAGACGAGCACTATTGAACCATTTGAAGTGAAGATTGCTAATGGAAATAAGCTTAGATGTGATGGCCTTGTGAGAGAGGTCAAGATGAATGTACAAGGGGTGAGGATTGTGGCAGATTTGCATGTCCTATCTCTTGTGGGACTAGATGTTGTCTTGGGCAATGCTTGGTTGAGAGGCATTGGGAAAGTTGTGAATAACTATGACAAGATGACTATGGAATTTCAGATTGGGTCCAAGAAGAAGTTGTGGACAGCTTTGACATCCAAGGAAGTGAAGTCTTGTGAGGCTATGATGTTTGAGAAACTTTGCAAGGGTGGAAAAGTTTGTCATTATTCTAGCTAACGAAGAGGCACTTTTTGAGATGGAAAAGAATGAAGATGGGGGCAAGAAGGATGACTTATCCTTGCTGCTCATGGAGGTTGAAGAGGTATTGAGAGACCATTGGGGGGGGTCCTAGAGGTGCCAAACACTTTGCCACCTTCTAGGCCTTTTAATCACCGACTTGCATTGGCAGATGAGAGCAAACCGGTTAATGTTCCACCATACCGGTATGCTCACTTTCAAAAAGAAGAGATTGAGAGGCAAGTTGAAGACATGTTGAGAGGAGGCTTGATAAGGCCTACCACTAGTCCTTTTTCTTCACCGGTCTTGTTGGTGAGAAAGAAGGATGGCACATGGAGATTTTGTACCGATTATAGAGCTTTGAATGAAGCTACCATCAAGGATAGGTTTCCCATACCTGCCGTTGATGAAATGTTGGATGAGCAACATGGGGCTAGTGTGTTCTCAAAGCTTGATTTGAGAGCGGGGTACCACCAAATCCGAATGAGGGAAGGAGATGTGCACAAAACGGCTTTTAGAACCCACAATGACCACTTTGAGTATCTTGTCATTCCGTTTGGGTTGTGTAATGCTCCCTCAAATTTCCAAACCGCCATGAATTCTATTTTTAAACCATTGTTGAGGAAGTTTGTGTTAGTGTTCTTTGATGACATCCTTGTTTACTCCAAGTCCGTGGAAGAGTACAAACTACATTTGAAAGTTGTGATGAAGATTCTTGAAGAGCACCACTTTTTCATTAAAGCATCTAAGTGTACTTTCATGGAAAAAGAACTTGAGTATTTGGGACACTTCATTTCGGGAGATAGAGTGAAAGTAGACCAAAGGAAGATTGAAGCAATAGTGGATTGGCCATTGCCTATGGATGTTTCGGCCTTGAAGGGTTTTTTGGGCTTGACCGGTTATTGTAGAAGGTTTGTCAAGCACTATGGGTTGATTGCTAAGCCTCTTACTTCTTTGCTAAAGAAGGACAATTTTGAATGGACACAAGAAGCTAGAGATGTCTTTGAGAATTTGAAGAGAGCCATGACTACTACACCCGTTCTTGCCTTGCCCAACTTTGAGAAGCCTTTTGAGGTTTACACCGATGCAAGTGGGGATGGTATAGGGGCTATTTTGGTACAAGAAAGAAGACCATTGGCCTTTATTTCCAAAGCTTTGGGGCCAATGAAGAAGGCATGGAGTACTTATGCAAGGGAGATGCTTGCGGTTGTGCATGCTGTGAAGGTGTGGAGACCTTACTTGTTGGGAAGAAAGTTCACCATTGTCACGGATCAACAAGCATTGAGGCACCTTTTGCAACAAAAGATTGTGACCTCGGAACAACAAAAGCTTCTTGTGAAACTTTTGGGATTTGAGTATGACATTGTGTATCAATCCGAGAAAGAGAACAAAGTGGTCGATGCACTTAATAGAAGAGAGGGAAGTTCTTTGCTTTGGCAAGTGCATGATGAAGATGATGCTAGTTTGATGGCCTTGAGTGGGGCCGAATGGAGGATATGGGACAAGATCTGAGAAGCCACAAAGACAGAAGCAAGAGCAATTGAGATCATGGAGCTTTTAGAAGCTCAAAAGAGTGGAGTGATCGGGTTCAAGGTGAAAGATGGCCTAATCTACTATAAGGAATATGTTTATGTTCCTAATGTGCCTAACTTGAGAAAGGAAATACTTGACCACTTCCATTTTAGCAAAAAGGGAGGTCACTCGGGGTGGTTGAGAACTTATATAAATGTGAAGCACTTTTTCTATTGGGAATGAATAAAGAAGGCCGTGAAGAAGCTCGTAGCCGAGTGTGATACATGCCAAAAAATCAAATATGACACAAGACCTCCATCCGGGCTCTTGCAACCTCTTCCTATTCCTAATTTGACTTGGGAGGACTTAAGCATGGATTTTGTGGAGGGGCTTCCTATTAGTGGTGGTTTTGAGGTGATACTTGCTGTGGTGGATAAGTTGAGCAAGTATGAACATTTCATTCCACTTATTCATCCATTCACAACCAAGAGTGTGGCTAAGGCGTTTATTGACAATATTGTGAAGCTTCATGGGTTTCCCAAGAGCATAGTCACGGATAGAGATAGAGTATTCGTGAGTTCCTTTTGGAAGGAGATGTTTGACCTCCAAGGGAGCAAGTTGAAGGCGAGTTCATCCTATCACCCCCAAACCGATGGGCAAACGGAAGTGGTTAATAGAACACTTGAGCAATACTTGAGATGCTTTTGCCATGAAGAGTAAAAGAAGTGGGGTGAGTATTTAACTTGGGCCGAGTATTGGTATAACACTACTTTCCATGTTTCCATACAAAGAAGCCCGTTTGAAGTTGTTTATGGAAGAGCTCCACCAACATTGGTGAACTATGAGAGGGGCACAGCCAAAAACAATGAAGTGGAGGAGGAGTTGGTCACTAGGGATGAAATCCTAGTGAAGGTAAAAAGAGAGCTTGCTAAAGCTCAACAAAGAATGAAGAAATACTATGATGAGGGTAGAAGATTGGTTACCTTTGAGGTGGGAGACTATGTGTACCTAAAGCTACAACCTTTTGGCCAAATGACATTGAGAAAGAAGCTTAATTTGAAGTTGGCCAAGAAATACTACGGGCCTTTCAAAGTGCTTGAGAGGATAGGTGAAGTGGCATATAGGTTGGAACTTCCTCCAAGTTCCAAACTACATCCGGTGTTCCATGTAATCATACTCAAGAAGATGATTGGTGATCCTAGACTTATTGTGGAAGAGCTACCCAAGTTTGATGAAGAATGGCGTATGCTCTTACAACCAAAAGAGACCCTTAATTATAGGGTTGTTCCAAGGGAGAGAAAAAGACAAGATGTGTGGCAAGTTTTGATTAGGTGGGGTAAGACACCAAAAGAAGAGGCTACTTGGGAAGATTATGATGATATAAGGAAGAGATTTCCCCAATTTATCCTTGAGGGCAAGGTTAGTCTTAAAGAGAGGGGGATTGTTAGACCCCCACATAAGGCGGCCTCTAAAACCATGGCACATGTCCTAGCCATGTCCGGGACATGCCCCTTGATCATGCCATAAGCATGCCTTGGCCCGTGTCTTGTCACACACGGGGCGCCCAGCATGCCCATAGACCGGCCACATGCATGCCTTGGCCCGTGCCTTGACACGCACGGGGTGCCCAGCATGCAGGCCATGCGCACGCACATGCTCGCGCTACGCCTCGGACACAACGAGGTTAGTGGCCATGCGCACGCCCATGCGCATGCCTATGCACTGCGTGGCCCTATGCACGCACGTAGGCCGCATGGCCCAGCTCCCGTACGCAGGCCGCACGGCCCTGCGCCCGCACGCAGGCCGCACGGCCCTGCGCCCCCACCCTGGCCGCATGGCCATGCGCACGCCCACCAGGCGCACGCCTAGCCTGCGCACGCCCATGCGTGCGCCCATGCACATGCAGCAGGCCATGCACCCAACCGCATGGCCCTTCTGCCACACGCCAACGATGTTAGTGGCATGCCCTCCAGGCATGCCATCCAGAGCATGGGCCCAACCCGTGCCATGCAGAGCAGGCCAGTGGCATGCCATCCAGCGCATGGCTCCAGCCCATGCCTGGCAGCCGGCTCACATGGCTAGCCACTAGCAGGCCGAACATGGCTCCATGCCATGCCCACCAACCGGCCCATGCATGGCACCATGCCATGCACCACAGCTAGCCATGCCGAGCCACCTAGCCATGGTCCAGACCGTGGACCACCATGCACCACCCTAGCCGAACCCTTGACTCATGTATGCCACGGCCATGTGGTCCAAGCCACTATCTTATTTGTGTTATTTATTTTATTTCTTTTATTGCAAAGGGACCTTTTGGGAGTTTCCAAGTTGTAACCTTTATAAATAGACCCTTAGTCATTTCTTTCACATCTTTTGGCAAATTGACTAAAGTGAGGACATTGTTGAGAGATCATTTCAGTGCTAGACACTTGGGCTCTTTTGGGTGCAATTCATTGAATCCCAAAGAGAGGATTACTCCATGCAATTCATTGAATTGGAGTAATCCATTTATCTTGTTTATCAACTTGGTGCAATTCATTGAATCCAAGTTGATTATCTTTATTTTTGTTTCTTTTATCAATATATGAGGTTTATTCAATCTTGGTGCACATTGTGAATCAATTGTTGAATTACTTTCATTGTTCATTCAAGTTCATCATTTGTTCTTGAGTGTTCATCTTGTGTTCTTGGTGATTATCATAAATTCGGCTCTTTCAATCCATCCATCTCATAATTTCGGCCAACCCTTGTGTTTACACACTTTCCATAAATAACCTCACCTTCCACCTTTGCCCTAGCTGAACATAACTTCCATATTGGCCTCCACTTGAATTCTACCAACTCCTTCTTTATTGGAGTGCCTTGGCCGACCACCACTCTTTCCATAATAGGGTTTCCATACTTGGAAATCCTAGTTGACTCATTCCACACTCTTGGCCGGCCACCCATCTATCCACAAGCATATCTCTAGTTTTTAGGAAACCTTCCTAAAAACACTCACTGGCTAGTTCGGCCAAGCCTTGGCTGCCCAACATCTTTGCCCTAGCTCCCAAACCCTAATCCTAAACCCTAGCCATCCATCATCCTATCCAAACCCTAAACTCAAGGATCTAGGTGGCGCCATCCTAGTTCTACCCTAGTGCCGTGCACCCTACCCCATTGTGAGCCCAAACGCTTAGCCATTTTTCCACATTCCATCCAACCCATACTAGCCTAAACACCTAACCTCACCTTGTCCAAATTGTCACCATAGCCATCATTGATCGTGAACCAAGCAAGAGAAGGACTTGAATTCGGTCAACCAAAAGAGATTATAGCCAAGGAGGATTTAGTGTTTAGGGACTTGACCGGGGTCCCTAACAAGTGTACCTGTGACGACTGACGTGCCAAAAATCGTGCAAAGCTCCGCATACTTTGGGCAGCCTATGGTCCGGAAACAATTCTAGTATGATTTTGCTTAGTTAAAATATATGAAGTAGCTTATTAGATATTGATTACGAAGACATATAAATACAAAGAAACATGTATTGATGGAGTAAGTTGGGTATTTCTTTTTTTGTTAGTTTAATTAGCTTACCCTAATGGAATTCCCTACTTGTGATCTTCCCTGCCCGCAATGCACCACTAAAGGTGTCCCCATACATCATCTCAATGAAAATATCTTCCATCCCATCTACCCATAACTCACGATCAGTGTGTGTATTTTCCAGATCATCCATGTGAAATAACTAAAAATGTAGATGAAGGATAAATATAGAAGGCTAGCAAAGAATTGGGGCAACAAGTAATATTTATTAATGCATATGAATTAATGAAAAAATTAATAATTTAACAACAACGAATGGGGCCCATACCTGGTGATTGTGAGTTACGCGACACGAGCGTAGATTGTAACGCTAGGAAAACAGCAAAAGAGTTTAGAACTTGGCGAGTCTTGGTGACATGCTATGCTTGTAAAAACCAGAGTGGTTTTTCACGTCAGCATCTAAATGCATGGAAATGGAATAATATGATTTATAATTAGGATGATGAGGAAGGAAGTAAATTAAAATGATTCCTACCTCTGAGGACACAGTAGTTACCATAGTTCAAGAGAGTTAAAATAAAAAATGAAAAGAAGGACAAAGGTTGGTAAGTTTTCATTCATTTCCTCAATAGCTGAGATGGCATATTATGTGCCAACTCCAGAGTTATTTATCTTAGTTGTGTAATAGGGACTATTTTAGTAATCTTTGTGTTTTTGTATTTCTATTTGGAATTATGATCTTGGAGAAGAGCAAGAAAGAAGTTGAAATGAATAAAATGTAACAAAAAACAATCATGACATTTGTTGGTGGTTTTAGAAACATTTATCTTCTGACTTGTAGAAACTTTTTTTTTTTTTTTTTGGGTTCAAACCTTTAAGTTAGAAAGATACAAATTTTACCCTAAAATGTAGCTAAATATTTAAGTTTTATAACTAAAATAGGAAATTCTTTGTATTTGCTAATTAAAATTTTTCCAAAGACTCGTATTTTTTATTGGACTTATTACTAGGAAAGAAGATCTTCTAAATTTCTAATAAATGCATCTTAGGTAGAAAATGTGGGTTTGATATATCTACCTAATAGAATGTTTAGCCCTAAAAATTTAAGGATCCTAATTCCATTTTATGTAACTAACTTGGTCATCTAAAATAGATTGCAATATAAGAGTTAATTTGTAATTTCAAATTAAATCCACACCTTGTCAACATCCAAACAACCTAATATCAATGATACTAGAAGTCTAAGCAGTGTCATCCAACACTTTATAAATTATCTTTTAACCATATATAATCTGCATGGCATATGCTGTCAAAGCCTTGCAAATGTACTCCCACACTATAAGAAAACTATTCAATTGTGGCCAATTATTTCATGTGAAAATGACTATTTTCTGTCAAAACGAATCTATTTTGGTTGCAAATAGTCATTCTCGTCGTATATAATTCATAAAAAATGGTCTCTCTTTTTTTTTGTAGTGCATTGAGCCTAATCTTACAGGACAAACCGATCCATCCTAGTGCTGTACAAACAAAATTCATTTAGAGTCATGCAATTGTCAAGGGTCTTCTAGCTTATCTTCATGACATGCTCAGTTCCAGCTCAATAAATGCATTCATTTAGTAGGTTAACTAACATTGATAGAATGGGGTGTTGGAGAAATGTTTGGTGATACCAATGATGGAATTGACAAGTTCTTACAAGCAAAGTGTAAGATGTGAACTGATTTGAACTACCAATCATATTCAATAGCATTGTAAAGTTCAAACAAGAAAAAGTTACAGACATCAATTAAGTAAATAAAAACTTCTCTTCCAAGATATCATAAAGATTGGTAACTTCTTATAACTTCTTTTTTTCGCCTCCTTAAGAATAAAGTCCGAGTCAATATATGCTTTACTAAGGGGTTAAAGAGCATAATTTAGTTAGTTAACTCCTAAAAAACACATATTGTGATTAGCTATTGGTCGTAGAGAGTAGGTAGTAAACTTTATGGAAAAATCTACCCTGCCGCTTGAGCGTTACCGCTCATTTTGACTACTTTACATGACCGAACCAGGTGGATGCACATGATTAGTTTATTAAAAAAAAAACTACAAAGTTAGCGTAAAACTCTACAGTCTACGCACATTCCAGAACCCCTCATCCCTCCAGCTTCTTTCCCTCCCTTCTGACACCCTCTCTCTCTCACCTCTCAATCTCTAGCGTAAGAGCTCACTGGATAGTAGGTTTTCTATGATCCATTAAATTTGATATTTGATGCTTCCTCTGCCCGCTTAAGCAAGTACTTGTATAAGTGGTGAATTTGGCTCTCTTGTCGAATTCAAGAGATCGAGCATTTGATGCTCTTGAATGTACAATCAAATACCGAGGTTCAATGGTGCTAGAACGCTACCCCATTTCAGCTAGTGCACAATTATGGCAAAAACTTGATGCTTTATAATCTTCTATTTACCCATCTGAGAATCTGTCAAAAGGGTTTTTGCAACTCCTCGTCTAGTGGTTCTTAGGTTTGTTGGGCCTTTTGATTTCGAAACTTGAAGAACTGTAAGTTCTTCATTTGGATTTCACAGGGCACTACTTTATATACCATATGAGGGCTTACAGAGGGTGTTGGGATGGAGGAACGCATGAGGGATGAAGGGTTCCAAAAGGTGTCTAGGGTTTTCCTTTTTGATGCCGAGTTTTAGTTTTTTTAATAAATTAATGCTGCCACGTGGCTCAACCACATCAAACGGGCAAAACCAGCGGTAACGCTCAGGCGGCCTAATAGCTTTACCCAAACTTTATATTTTCAAAAGAAGAATATTTTTCATCATTTTGAAATTTATGGGGTTCTTTTTATATATGTAATTAAAAGGAATACAAACCAACAAAACTAGAGTTAGATAGCAAATTACGTACACAGTAGCTGGGTACAATACAATATACATGGCAGGCCAGCTCTGTGATATGTATAAACAAACACAGAGTTGGTCTAAATCAAATGATGAAACATGTTCTTTTATGTTGAAATGGGTTAACTTTTAGTTAGGACTTTCCTCACATCTTGATCAACAAATTAATTAAAATTTGGATTTAAGGTGTTGATTTGTTATTGCTATAATTCTATTATAAGTAGTAAGAGGAATTTGCTTGATGCTATCAACATCTTCCATAGAGAAAACAGATTTGAGGAGATCTATATTCCATTCTTTTGTTTATTGATTGATCAGAATCTCTACTTTGGCATCACTGCTCATAAAACTCTGACCACTTTGAGGCTTGAAAGTAGTTGGTTTTGGCATCCATTTGTCAGACCATATCTTGATTGATTGACCATTCCCAACTCTCTAGATGATCCCTTCCTGCAACAAAGGTCTTGCATATAACAAACTCCTCCAAATATATGAAGGTTACTTCTCAATTTTACTTTGAAATAACCAATATGAGGATAATATTTATGACATAAAACTTGTGAGGCCAAATAATTTGGGTTTTGAATTATTCTCCAAGCTTGTTTTGCTAGCAAGGCTAAGTTAAAATTTTCAAATTCTCGAAACTCCAATCCTTTTTCAGCCTTTGATTTCCCCATCTAATTCCAATTAATCCAACTTAATTTTCTCTCATGTTGAATCTAACCTCACCAAAACCCTTTCATCATCTTGTTAAGTTCTTTCAATATCCTTTGGAGAGTTTAAAAACCCCCATAGAATAAGTGGGGATAGCTTGGATAACTGATTTGAGAAATATTTCTTTACCTGCTTTAGAAAGTAACTTTATTTTCCAGTTTTGAAATTTTTGTCAAGAATGTTGTTGAAAGACTTGATTCTTGACCTTCCAATCAAAGCTGGAAAACCAAGATAATTCTCATAGGAAGTAGTTATTCTAACCCCTGCAATACTCAGAATGCTGCCTCTTGTAATTCCCCTTGTATTCTTACTGAAAAATATTGAGGATTTTGCTTTATTCAACCTTTGACTAGAAGCATTTTCATACTGAGCAATAATATGTAACAACCTACTCCATTCCAAAGAGGAAGCTTTGCAAAATAAGAGACTATCATCTGCAAAAAATAGATAATTAATTGTTTACTGACCCCTTGCCAATGGAAAACCAGTTATGGGTCTCAATGTTTCTGCCTTGTTGAGGAGCTTACTAAAAGCTTCAAAACATAAAAGCAAAAGATAGGGTGATAGTGGATCACCCTATCTTATACCCCTCAAAGGTTTAAAAACAGATTGAGGGTTTCCATTTATTAGCATCGAATACGATACTGACTTGATGCAGTGACTAATCAGATCTATCCACCTTTTTGCAAACCCCATTCTTTGCATCACAACTGCTATGAAACACCATTCCAATCTGTCACAGACTCTACTCATATCTAACTTGAGTGCCATATAAGCATTTGACCCTTTCACCTTACAGTGCATAGAATGTAAAACCTCAAAAGCAAATATGATATTGTAAGCTATAATCCTTGAATCAACTATTTTTAAATAAAAAAGTTCCAAACCAAATAAGTATATTGAGAGCAGGTCCTTTCCTTTTCAAGAAGGGTAAGGCGGTGGTCTAGTTTTCTTTGGCAATTCTCAACTTTTTATGACAAATTCAAGCTACTCAAGCATGGCGGAAGAGTTGGAACACTTGTGGTAAGGGTTTACTCTTACAGAGGAAGAGGATGAAGAAGTAAAGTTCACTGAAGTTGAGACAAGAAGAGCATATTTTAAAGGACAAAATTGCTTGATATTACTTATTCTGATAGACAAGAACATGAACAAGGAAGCTTTTAAAGCTACTATGACAAAAATATGGAATCCAGAAGGTTGGTTATTCTTTAAAGAGGTTGGACATAACAAGTTTATAGTTGAATTTCAGAAAAGGGTGGGTATGGAAAGAGTTCTAAATGGAAGACCTTGGTCTTTTGATAAATCTTTGATCTGTATTCAACAATTTGATAATAATACTCCACCAAATGAGATGAATTTTAACCAAGAACCTTTCTGGGTACAATTACACAGATTGCCTTTGGCAGCAATGACTTATGAAGGTGGGGATCTTGTAGAGTCAACATTGGGGGAGGTCATGACAGTTGATGTTGATGAAGAAGGCCTAGGTTGGGGTAAGTATCTCAGGGTTAGAGTAAACTTGGATATAACTAAACCCCTAGCTAGAGAAAGGATGATCGGGGTGGAGGGTAAACAAAGCTAGACAGAGATCAAATATGAAAGGCTACCATTATTTTGTTTTTTTATGTGGGGCCATAAAACATGTTAGTAGGAATTGTTCTATGGAAAAAGCTCAAAGAAACACAAAAGGAATTGGCATAGCTCAATATGGTCAATGGTTGAGGGCTTCTCCTGTCATAACAATTGGACTTGGGGATAAAAGAATAGTAGCTCGTGGTAGAGTCCATACTAAATTTTTGGCAGAAACAGGGGATGGTGAAGAAAGAAGAGAAGCGGGTCTCTATATAATTGACAAGCCTGTGAACATCAGAGCTTCAATTGGGACTAAAATGAATCAAGGTGACAAATCCAACAAAGGAAAGGTTATTTTACAATTGGAGTTTAATCAGTCCATTGAACATACTAAGAGATATAAAAAAAGAAACTATAGAAGAGAATCAGTCAGGTAAAAAAAAAAAGTTGTGGAAACTGGGATTAAGAAATCAGGTTGGAAGAAAAGGGCAAGACAAGTTTTTATGAAAAGGAATGTCGAAATGGAAATTATGGAAACTGAAGACAACAATGAATCAAGCAGCAGGAAAAAGGAGTCAATAGAATCAGAAACCAATACTCAGCAAGCTGCTTACAAGAAACTAAGACACATGCTTAATCCTAAAAAGAGTTTAAATCAGGAAAATATGGTGGAGGCTGCTCATCAGCCCCACCAACAGCAATGAGATGTATGAGTTGGAACTATCGAGGGCTTGGGAACCCTCGAACAGTTCAAGAACTTCACTTTATGGTGAAGCAAAAGTGTCCAACCATCATTTTCCTTATTGAAACAAGGAGCAAAAGGGAAAAGATGGAGAGAATTAGGAACAAAATTGGTTTTGATAGAAGCTTCATAGTAGACAGTAGAGGTTCAAGTGGTGGGATTGCTCTTATGTGGAATTCTAATACTCACATAGAATTGAAATCCTATACAAATTTTCATATATTTGTCACTGTTCATGACTCAGAAAATGGAAAGAAGTGGCTGCTCACAGGGTTCTATGGCAATCCTAATACAGCACTAAGAGTGAGAAGTTGGCAATTGCTGAGGAAATTGAAGCCACTTGACAACAAACCATGGATTTGTATGGGTGATTTTAACGAAAAGCGATATTCAGTGACCTTAGTTGGGCTCCTTTTTGTTTTTTGGGATAAGCATTATATATGTTTCCTTGATAGAACTATCCCAAGAGTTTGAATTTAAAGCCAATGTCACAGCCTCACATACCTCATCTCCAACTGTTTGCCAATGTTGTTGAAAAAATCCTGCTGAAAAGCCATTTGGGCCTTGGGAGCTGATTGGATTCATGCTAAATATTGCCTCTTGAACCTTTGTAACTGAGAATTCTTTGAGCAAGCAATTATTCATTTCTTCAGTCACTAGTTGTTGCATTGGTTCCAAACATTCTCTTTGACCTAAAGGGTTAGAAGTTGTAAACAAATTGGTGAAATATGTTTGAAAAATTTGATTGATCCCTTGTGGAGTATTGTAATTGTAGCCCTTTTCATCTTGAATCCTGCTGATGTAATTAGCTTTTCTCCTTTGGGATGCACACATGTGACAAAATCAGGTATTTATGTCCCCCTTTTGAAACCAGGTTTGTTTTGCTCTTTGTGCCCATTTTAAATTCCCTTCCTCTAGGCCCCTTGTCACTTCCTATTTGAGCTGCTTAATTTGTTGCATATCATTGCCAGTACTACTTTGTTGAAGTTTTTGCAGTTTTGCTTTTTTTCCTCAACTACTCATTTGAATTTCTGTCCTGGACCTTAAACCAGACTTGTAGCTTGTTTTTGCACTTACTGAGCTTGCCGGTAACTGCTGTGATTGTTCTTCCAGTGGTGATATTTTCTTTCTAGACAGTAGATACTAACCCTTTGCATTCATCTTTTTGGCCCCAGGTAAACTCATATCTGAAAGTTCTGTTTTTCCTACTGCCATATTGAATTGAGTATTGAAATTGATGATGAGAGGGTTATGATCAAAGGTACAAGTTGATATTGTATGGATATAGACATCTTGATACATCCTAAAAAATTGGGGGTTAGCCACCACTCGATCTAGTCTTTCTTTTGTGAAATCTAGGCCTCCCTTGTTGTTTGACCAAGTGAACTTAGGTCCTTTGTATCCCATATCAAATAATTCACTATCCTGTAAAGCTTTGTTAAAGGACTCCATTTGAATATTAGGCCTAGAAACACCCACAATTTTTACAATAAGGAGTGCCTACTACATGCAAGGGGACCTTTAGCAAAGAAAAAAAGGCACAATATTCTCAAAGCACAAAGCATTGTCAAGACTGGACAAGAATTTGGCAACTAGGCATTCCTCCTACAGGTTTCTGCAAAATAAATTGAGATGTGGCTGTGGATAGACTGAATTTTACAATTGGAATTGGGGTTGCAGTTAGGGATAAGAAAGGAGATTTCTTTGCAACTATGAGGAAGAAAAAATTGTTAAATCTTGATCCTTTGATAGCAAAGGCTACAGGTGCACTTATAGCTGTGAATTTTGGTATTGAACTGGGAATGAGAAAAGTGGTGCTAGAGAGGGATTCAAAGAAAGTTGTAATGGCAATCCAGAAACAGGTAACAGATGAAAGATATTTCGAGGGTGATCACATCAGATATTAGATCAAGGCTTTATTGTTTTGATTCTTGTGTTACCCAACACGTATATAGAGAGGGAAATGTGATTCCACATATACTTGCTAAAAATGCACTGAATGTAATAGACTATATAGTGGACATGGGGAAAACTCCCCACTGTCTTCAATCTCTATAAGGAATCAATTGATGAAGGAGAATGAGGTTTATTTATAAAAAAAAAAACTATTTTTAAATAAAAAATAAATTAAAGTCAATAAACAATGTCTCATCAGCTTAATGAGATGAAAATGGAATAAGAATATAGGTATATAACACATAACTCTTCCAAAAATAAAACATCTTAAATATATGTGATCCAATATCAACCTCCATAAATATACACACATATACAAATACATATGGTATTGTCTGATGCATTTGAATTCTCTCATTCATGTGATCATTTTGTTCCCATAATATATATACACACACACATACATATACAACACATATATATAAAGACCAGCCTTTCCTTGAATGATATATGGATCATGGAAAGAACAAATAACATTTGACTTTTTTTCCAAGGCGTTAAAATGAGCAGTGAGTATTTTGTGTTTTCCACCCCCAATTGGTTCAATTGAAAAGGTCATCAGATTCTAATTGAGCTTTGGGACCAACTGTATTCTTTTATCTCATTTAACTTGAAGTCATCAAGTTAAAATCAAACCTTAAAATATATAGTAAAATGGAAAACTAAGATGTGCACACCAACAACCATAGAAATGATAAAGACAATCCATTTTTCATTATGTGTGCACAAATAGACCCAATAACCAACCTATAGAACACTGCCATAATGTTTTCTAGCATAATGGAAATACCCGGGATTAAGCAAAATGGAAATTCAACATGGGAGACGAGGCATGCTTACCTGGTAGGACCGAGTCTTCGGAGCCGTCATGCCTTACCTATGGGTGATACACTGTCTATAGCCAGAAATAGTGCTGCACCGTGAGGTGAGATTGGTTCTGGTGGATGACTTGGGCTTGGGCATCTTCAATTTATAGAGGGGGTTCTGAAATTGCTACAGACGACTCCTCCTCCTTCACCGACAAAGCCACTACCCAATTCAAAGCAGGAATGGGAAGGGAAGGGGCTTGGCATGGGTTTTCAATAAAGTTGAAACCACTGCCATTGCAGAAAAGCCTCGACTGTTCAATGCCCACGCCGAATTACAGTGTTGTTGACGAGGGGCGAAGACCATTTGAGTTTCTTATGAACCAATTGTCGGCAAATTGGTGCACAGTCCAAAGGAGATTTACACAGCATCAATATGAAGCAAAGGAGATTTGCACAGCGTCGATGTGATGAATGCATGGGTAGCTAGGGTTTGCAAGTGTCGGGCTTGGGGAAGGAAGGAGAAATGGGTGAGCTCTGCAAAAGGGAAAAAGGAAAAGGCATGGCTACGACTTACCAAAGGGAGAAGTAGAGTTCACGTGGTGTCAATTGTTTAGGTCAGTGTTTGGTCAAATCATAAACAATATTGTAATGAGTTGATATGTGTAGAGATGAGAAACAATGGCCGTTTGTTTTCACAATTACAGCCTCCGTACGAAATTGTTGAGGTGGTTTTATCTGAATTGTGTCTCAACTCTCAAAACTAAATGAGGCATTACGCCTTGTTTGTTTTCACAATTCTTTTCAGCTCATCTCATCTCATCTAATAATTCAATTTTTTTTTTTAATTTTCACACAAAATAAAATAAACAATTTAACTTTTTTAAATCCCAAAAAGAAAAATAATATTAAAAAAATATATTCTAACAATATTTAATTCAACTTTTAATTTTCATCTCAACTAATCTCATCTCATCTAATCTCATATGTAAAAACAAACAAGAACTTGATGTTCCTTTTTAGATCTAATATGAAAGAAGCGTGGGAAGTATCTTTTTTCACTCATCCCATGGTGTTTTGGATTAATGGTATTTGTTGACCTCTCTTGAGTAGATGCCCAAGATTCGAGTCCAAGTACTTTCAATCCCCTTACTAACAAAAAATTATTTTATATACCTAGCGTGTAGCTTTGGTTAATTGGCCATTAACCCTTATTTTGGGGTCTTTATAGTTTATATTTAATGATTATCATTAGAAACAAATTTATCATATGATTGCTTTCATGTCATGTTGATGTAGTAAATCAACCATGACTTAAAAACGACTTTTTTCCCCTTTCGACGCTCTGCTAGGGTTTTGACCTCTGTTCTGGTTCTATGCCTATGGAAGGTAGCGGCATGGCTGCCGCAGAGGGAAGCTCGGGTCGGCAGACCTATGCTGATCTAATGGTAGTGATCCCTCAACCTCTACCAGAGATGGTGGTTGTGCCTCGTGCGCCGACGCTCATGGAGGGGGAAGTATTTTTTCAATTTTCCAAGGAAGAAATTTTTTGATCTGCAGAACCCTTCCGTTTCTCTTTGGTCTTAAAGTTCCTTCGCCAACACCCCTCTCTAGACTCTATTCAAGCTTTCATACACAAACGATGGGGCTTAGCGTCTTTGCCTGTGGTCTCTACCATGAGGCGGCCACGAAACGTCTTCATTTGGATCACTATGGAATCAAATTTTGTGAAGGCATTTTCGCGCAAATCAAACAAAGTAAATGGTGTCCCGTATCGTGTCTTCCACTAGACCCCGAATTTTCAGGAAGAGGAAGAGTCGTCTTCAGTCCCACTCTGGATCTCCCTACTAGGTTTTCCCCCTAATTTCTACCATGAATCCTTTTTACGAATTCTAACGACACCTCTCAGACGATTTATTCGTCGGGATAACCCCACAAGGTGCTCTACTTGGACGGATGGTGCACAAGTGAGTGTGGAGATGGACACTGCCAAGGAACATCTGCCCCACTTTTGGATCGGCGCACCAGGGGTCTCCTCTAGTAGAAAATAGGATATTGTATATGAGACTCTCCCTGCCTTTTGCTGCAAATGCAAATTGCAGGGACATAATATGAGCAACTGTTGGTCTGGAAAAAAACATGGGTTTGTGGAGAAAATTTGGACTCGTAAGAAGGAGCAACTTGAGAGTAGTAATGAGGAACAAAATGTGAAAAACGCCCAATCAAGTGATATGGAGAAATAGGAGGATCTGGAAAAAACTGAACCAAAAAAAAAAAACATTTTGAAGATGTGGAACAAACTGAAAGTAATTTGGTGGAGTTAGGTCCTCTTTCATCACCAGTTAGGAAGGAGGCTGAGGAAAAAATGATTGGAGTGCCCAAGAGGTTTTTGGATTCAAAAGACCAGTTTGGTTTAAATAATGCTATATTGTTTACCACTAAGGAAAATCAATGTAGTGATATAGAAGCAGAGGACGTGAGCTTGTTAAAAGAGTTGGGGAATGATGATGATTTTATTTTGGAAGATGATTGTTCCTTGGAGCCAGAAAATGAAACATTCTCAGAAATCCTTCCACGGGACAAAGACTATCATACGGAGTTTGAAAGTTGCCTAAGAAGAAGAAATATCATAGGAAGCAGTTTGTGAAAATCAGAAGCTCCACTCGGGTTAATGCCCGGAACTTTTTAGAATCTCAATGATTGGTCCTAAAGTTGCTTGGAATTTACGGGGCATTGGTACTTCTAGAGATCATTTAAAGAAGATTAATGACAAGTTTAAATAAAAAATTATTGCATTATTTGAACCTTTTTAGAGCTCGGATCGAGCTCAATGTTTGATAACTTCCTTACATATGAATTCTATGGTCGCCAATGACATTATAGGTGGTAAAAGTTGGATTTTCTGGGATAAGGATACTGTTGTGCAGATTGTTCACGTGGGCTTACAATTCATTAGTTTAAGAATTGGGGAAGGATCCTCCCAATTTTTGTGCACCTTTATTTATGCCAAATGTAATAGGTATGATCATCAAGCTTTATGGGATGATATGAGTCTTCAAGGGTCGGGAGCTGGTCCTAGACTGTTTGTTGGGGATTTCAATATCATTAAATATGAATATGAAAGAAAGGGAGGTAGACCGAGACCCAAAACTGCTATGATTGAGTTTAATAATTGGATTCACCAAGAGAGATTGATTGAAATGAAGACTAAGGGCAGTGTTAGGGCTAGATCATGGGCAAAACTAGATAGAGCTTTACTAGATGCCCCTTTGCTGTCTTTATGCCCGAATGCTACTGTTTCTATCCTCCCTAGACTTACTTCAGATCACTCTCCCTTAGTCATAGAGTTCCTCCTTGATCCTTTCTCTTATGGGCCGGTGCCTTTTAGATTCCAACAGATGTGGGTTGAGCACCCTAGTTTCTTAGATTGTGTTAAGCAAGTTTGGTCTGATAAGGTGCCGGGTTCGGATTTGATTAAACTGAGTGCTAAACTAAAGAAGGCAAAATTGGCTCTCCATGAGTGGAATAAGCTTGTCTTTGGCAAAACTAATGATAAGATTCATAGGCTGGAATCTCTTATTGGTGCGCTGGAAAGTAGGCTTCAAAGGTGTTGGGATGAGGAGATAGATAGGGAACTTCTCAATGCTTCGACTCAGTTGGCCTCTGGGCAACGAAGAGAAAACATCCGCCTAACTCAATTGGACAAACTGAAGTGGCAAGTTGATGGGGATAGGAATTCCAAATTCTTTCATGAGATCCCCTTCCAATATAGTTTATGAGTCGCCTGAACAGATTCACCATGGGGTCGCTGAGATTTTTAGGAATTTTCTTCAAGGGGACCCTCCTAGAGAAATTCCTAATTTGTCTCACTTAATATCGCCAGTGATTTTGGAGGAAGAGTGCGAGCGCTTTTGTTTTGTGCCCTCTGTGGAGGAAATTTTGGATGCAGTGTCTTCCATCCCTTCAAACAGTTCTCTGGGGTCGGCTAGTTTTGGTTCGGGTTTCTTTAGAAGTTTTTGGGAGATTGTGAAAGTTGATGTCTTGGATGCTATATCAGATTTCTTTATTTATAAACAACTCCAGAGATGTGTTTCTGCCTCCTATCTTGTTTTGATCCCTAAGATAGATAACCCCGCGAGCTTTGATAAATTCAAGCCTATTAGCCTCTGCTCTGTTTTCTACAAAATCTACTCCAAAATTATTGTTAACCGGTTGTCTGGTTTTCTTCCAAGGATGATCTCCCTGGAACAGGGAGCTTTTCTCCCAAGTAGGAGCATTTTGAAAAACATTAGTCTCACTTAGGAGATGTTAACTCCACCAATAAAAAATTGCATGGTGGGAATATTATGCTCAAAGTGAACATGGCTAAAGCTTACGACCGAGTCGATTGGAATTTTTTATTGGAGGTCCTTCACTGCTTTGGTTTCTCTTCTCAGGTCTGTGCTCTTATTCGGGAGTGTATTTCTACCCCTTGGTATTACATCATGATGAACAGTACCAGAAAGATTTCTTTCATGGTGGTCGGGGATTGAGACAAAAGGAACCTTTATCCCCTTATTTGTTCGTCATCTTACAAGAAGTGCTCTCTAGGCTAATCAAGCAAAATGTGGGGGCAAATCGTTTCGGTCAATTCTCTCAGCCCAAAGGTACAACTATTATTTCCCATTTAATGTATGCTGATGATCTGGTTATTTTCACTAATGGTAGCATGAGATCCATTAAGGAACTCCTAAAGGTACTTCATCAATATGAATCCTGGTCTGGTGAAAGTATCAACAAAGACAAGATGGCCTTGTTCCTCTCTAAACATATTTCTTTGTCTCGAAAGAGGGAGATCTTGCGGAGAACTGGTTTTTTGAAGGGCTCTTTCCCCTTCAAATATTTAATCGTCTTGGGTAGACTCAATCATTCGCATATGGAGGAAATGTTGACTAAAATGTGTAAGAAAATAAGCGGTTGGAGAATGAAACTTTTATCTGTGGGTGGTACACTGATTTTATTACGGCATGTGTTATCTAGCATGGCCTCTTCATTTTTTTGCCGTTTTGCAGGCCCCTCAATCGATCATCAAAGAGCTGCACCATCTGATGAGTACCTTTTTCTGGGGGGAGGCAAATGGTAAAGGAAAAGAAATGGGTTTCTTGGAATAACATTTGAAAACCTTTAGAGGAAGGTGGCCTTGGTTTGAGACACCTTGACGATATGCAAAAAGCCCTTCACATGAGATTTGCTTGGAATTTAATTCAAGGTAACTCCCTCTGGGCAAATTTCTTTAAAAATAAATATTTGGGGGCTAAGCCTTGGACCCTTATTGATCCTAATAAGGGCTCCAAATTTTGGAAAATGATTATTAGAAGTATGCCCTTTGTCATGAATAAAACTCAATGGAAGATTAAAGAGGGAAATGTTTTTTTCTGGCATAACAAATGGCAAGACTGTGGGCCCCTAATTGATCATATGACTTTAATGGGCTCCCCTCTTCTGCGTGTTAAAGATTGCAAATTAATAATAGTTGGGATGCTGATTTTATTATGAGGTTAGTTGGCCCGGAAAACGTTGATGATATCTTGGACACTTTAGCCTCTTGTAAGACTAGCTCGGATGTTCTTAGTTGGACTCAATCTGACAATGGCTGTTTTTCTATTAAATCGACTTGGGACTGTGTTCACATGAAGGGCTTGCAGTTAGATTGGCATCCCTGGGTGTGGCATAAGGTGGTTCTGCTTAAAATGTTTATTGTTATGTGGAAGGCTTGGTATTCGATTTTAAGTGTGGATGATCATCTTCGCCGTATTGGTATTTCGATCGTCTCTCGTTGTGATTATTGCAGTGTTGTTAGGCATTATGAAGATCAGAACCATGTTCTGTTTGAAGGTGAGCTTCCCCACAAGGTGTGGTAATTCTTCGGAGTCATGTTTGGCGTCCCTGTGGGCAGAACTTGGAAGGATACTAGGTCCTTTTGGTTTCGTCAAGCAAAATCCTCTACTCAAGTGGGCTTAGTTTTGGAGATCATCTCAATGATTATCACCTAGAGACTCTAGAGGAGAAGATGTTCAGCGCATATGGAGGGTCTTAATGTCTCTTTTCCCAATCTTTTACATTCCATTAAATACTGGACTGGTTTATTATGTCATGACTCACAAAAAAATTCTATATTGTCTAATTTTGATGTGCAGGTGCTTCAATGGTTAAATATTCCTACTGTCACCCCTTTAGCTCGCAAGTGCTAGTTAGTGGCTTGGACAAAACCCCAGACTGGATGGTTCAAATTGAATACAGATGGTAGCAGCCTAGGCAATCTAGTCTCTTCTGGTGTGGGTGCTATCATTAAAGACGATCATGGCAAATTGGTTCATGCTTTTGCTTCCCATATTAGAGTCGAATCTAACAACAAAGCTGAATTACTAGCCCTTCTTCATGGTCTCAAGGTTTGCATCTCTTTGAATTTAAATTTTGTTGAAATTGAACTTGATTCTTTAACTGTAGTCTCTTGGTGGAACCGAAGAAGATGTGGGGTGGTACTTGGAGGATTTCAAGGAGGAAATCAATGAGATCAGGGCGTTCATGACATGCTCCATAAAACACATTTTCAGAGAAGAAAATCAAGCGGCAGACTGGTTGGCTAAACAAGGGGCGGAAGGATCTAATCTTGCTTGGAATAGCTTGGGGGACTCTCCCTACAAGTTGCAAGGCCTTATCCGTATGGATTATTCTGGGCTACCTTCCTTACGCTTTCTCTAGTTATTTTTGTTACGGCTTGAGTTTTTTACCTTTTTTGTGGGCTTTGAATTTTAATGTTGGTTTGCTTTTTAGTTTTGACACATGGGATGCTTCATTGAATATCTGTATATCCCATGGGTTGTCTTTTGTTACCACGATTTTCCTCCGCTATAAGTGAGGGCAATTAATAAATTTGGGGTTCCGTCCAAAAATAAAAAAATAAAATGATTGCTTTCATGTCCTAAATGCTTTGGGGTTGGGGGGATTAGCTTTCATTTAGGCTCTGTTTGGATAGATAGTTTAGATGAGATGAGATATTTTAAATCGTAGTGAGATTTTTTTGAGTTAAGATGAGATGAGATAATTTGAAAAAAAATATATATGTTTAGATAGTGAGACGAAATGAGATAGTTTTGACTTTTTGGGATTTGAAAGAGTGTGGGTCCCACGGTATTTATAGAGTACCCGAATTGTGAACTGGTCAGGTACTGGTCACGTCAGTTTTCACTGTTCCTGTACTGGTCACGCACTGTTCATGTATTGTTTATGTCAATTTTGGCACTGTTCAAGCATTGTTCATGTTAGTTTTCACTATTTTATATAGTTTATTTACTGTTCATTTAAGTGGATGTTTTCAAAAGTTAAGATATGAGATTTTATGTTTAGATAGCCAAAACTACTGTATGATACAACTCCAGATGAGATGTTTTCATATGTATTGGCTAACCAAACCGGGCCTTATTCTTGCATTTTTAGTAGTTTGGTCATATGGAATTGGTTGCTCTGTCGCCAAATATTGCAGGACCTTTTGTATATCTTATGACATGTTTAAACTTATGCATATGTTTATCATTCTATTCCTAGTTCAGCCAAACTAAGCCATACCTTTCAGGTTCACTTCATACATACATAAATAGCCTTATTTTAATATCTAAGGGTAAATATGGATGAAAACATTGAAGGGTAATATCTAAGACAATGTAAAATCTTGACAATTGGATCTTAATACCCAGTTCATAATGTTATTATTATTATTTTTATAATAAGCAAATTTGCATTCATAATACCAAATTACAAATGAATTGTATCAACCCAAACAGAATGAGAAATACAATAAGGGATAGACCCCATCCAAAGCTCCACATCAGACACATGCCAAGCATTACATGCTAACTAATGAGCCACTTTGTTCCCCAACCTCAATACACGTTAGACTTTGGAGACCTCAAAGCATTTCATCAGATTTTTGACCTCATTAACCAGATTTCCCAACACTGACATAGAATCTCAATCTGCTTGAATAGCTTCCACCATCAACAAGTTGTCACTCTCAAGAATTAGCTTTGGACACCCCATTTGAACATAAAATGAAGGCCTCGAAGCATTGCAAATAGCTCTATGGCTTCAGGGTCTACAACTTCAGTCTTAGCTTTGCTCACAGCCAATAGCACATTACCATGTTCATCTCTGACCACAGCTCCAATACTAGCTTTATGTAAATCACAGAACATTGCCCCATCAACATTCAATTTGCAAAAACCAGCTGAAGGGGCATGCCAGGAACAATCTGTTACCAGTTTAATTGTAGTCACTGATTTGGAGGCTTTCTTAAAACACAAAATGTTTAGGGCATAGTTCACCACTTGCGTAGGTTCCAGTCTAGTCTGCTCAAAAGATAACTTATTTCATCTAAACCAGAAAGCCCAAGCAAGGATAAAAAAAACCTCTAACCAAATCTTGCTCTCTTTTGCTCACCACTAGCTGGACAATATCAGCAACTGACATATCCTCATGCATCTATCTAAACAAAGGAGGAAAGTTCAGCAGCCATGAATCTTTAATAGTAGGACAGTGAAAGAGTGCATGTGCCACATCTTCTACAATAGCATTACAGAAATCGCAAGAGAGACAATTGTCAACCGTCTTATTATGTAAGTTCTGCTTTGATGGAAGACCCTCATAGCAAACCCGTCGAGCAAAAACTTTTATCTTATTAGGCACACACACTTTCCACGTAGCCTTCCACAATTTATGATCATCTTGAGCCCTAGAACACCCTGCAACTCTTGTGTTGAAAGGGACCTAAAGAATCGATAGGTACTCCTCACAGAATATGAACCATTTTTCTCATGCCCCTAAATCAACTGATCTGTATATATTCCTTGGCTCAAAGTAATCTTTAAAATATCATACGCTACCCTTGGATTGAAAAGGGCTCTAATGGTGTTAACACTCCACTAACCCGAGTCAGGATCAATAAGAGAAGCCACTGTTAAATGCTCATCAACCATTACTTCCTCAAACAACTCATCCTTTAAAGCTAAATGTCCGGGTATCCAAACATCATCCTAGACCTTAACTGAATTTCCATCCCCAGTTCTCCATTGACAAACCTTCATCAGTCACTTTCTTGCTTCCCAAATTCCTCTCCAAGCGAAAGATGGATTAGCATCCAACTTTGCCTCAAAAAATGAAGAATGTGGGAAGTACTTTGATTTATAAATATGCAATAGTAGGGAGTTAGCATGAGTAATAATTCTCCATGATTGTTTAGCAAGAAGAGCAAGGCTAAAAAATCAAAAATCTTAAATCTCTAAAACCCATTCCTCCCTTATACTTAGAATCACACATCTTCTCCCATTTAACCCAATGGATCTTCTTTTCATTAATTCTGTGGCCCCACCAAAATCTAGCCATCACACTCTCCAAATCCTTGCACAATTTGCTAGGTAACATAAAACAACTCATAGCATAGGCATGTAGGGATAATACCACAGCTTTGATTAAAATCTCCTCACCCCCTTGAGATAAAATCTTCTCTTTCTAGTGCTGAAGTTTTTTCCTCACTCTTGACTTAATCTCAACAAAGGTAGTTGTTTTAGCTTTCCCAACAATTGGAGGAAGACCCAAATATTTCTCATGTTGCTGAATTGTACCCCCAACCCACATAGCTGTAATTTAATGCCTAACAGATTTAGTGACATCAGAGCTAAACACCATTGATGTTTTACAAATATTTATCTTTTGTCCTGAGGCTAACTCATATTTTCTAAGAATAGCTTGGATAGTCTGAGAAGTGCTTGTATCTACTTTACAGAATATCACAAAGTCATCTTCAAACAACATGTGGTTCACTCGAGGAGCACCCCTAAATACTTTTATACATGCACTGTCTTCCTTATCTCAGCCTCTTTGAGTAGACTTATAAGACCTTCAGTGCATAAGAGGAAAAGGTAAGGAGATAAAGGATCTCCTTGCCTCATCCCTCTAGAGGGCACTAAAGTATCTGTGGGACTTCCATTAACCATAATTGAAAAAGTAACAATGGTCACACAATTCATAATAAGCTTCACCAAACTGACAGCAAACCCCAACTTTAATAACATCACTTCCAAGAAATCTCACTCGACCTTGTCATAGGCTTTAGACATGTCAAGTTTTAGAAACATGAAACCCTTTTTTCCTTGCCTCTTATTTTTTAGAAAATGGACCAACTCATAAGCAATTAAGACATTATCAATGATGAGTCTTCCAGACACAAATGCACTTTGTGTCTCAAAGATAATGGTAGGGAGGACCCATTTCAGTCTATTAGTAATAACTTTAGGAACTAGTTTGTAAATGGCATCACACAAACTAATTGATCTAAAGTCAGATACTAAAATAGGGGACTTCTTCTTATGGATTAAAACAATGTGGGTGTGATTCAAAGCCTGAGGAAACACACCTGAATTTAACACCTCAAGCTGACTCTATCTCCTATGTAAAGCTGAAAACACTTCATCTGGAATAAAGCTTTTGCATAGATCCTCATTCATTACAGTAGTGACTTGAGATTCCACACCCTCCAGAACATCCATAGCACCTATTTGAGAACTGAATAAGGATTGAAAATACCATCTGATATAATCATCTCTCTAAACACCTTGAAGCCATTGACCCCTTTCATCTTGTATCTTATGAATATGATTCCTTTTCTGCCTCTGTGAAGCTTTAGAGTGAAAATACTTAGTGTTTTGGTCCCCCACTATGCAGCCATAGCACTTTAGACTCTGTTTCCATAACAATTCTTCCCTCTTTAACCACATTTGTACTTCCTTCCTGATATTCCTTTCTTCTTCAAGATTAACAAAATCGGGATCTAAAGATTGCAGCCTTTGTAACTTCAGCTTTGCCTCAGCTAGCTTTTTATGGACATTACAAAATGAATCTCAGTTCCACTGATTAAGTCTGTTGTCACAAAGTCTAATATTATCCATAGCTCCAATCATACAGCCATCAGAGCCCCCTTCTGACCAAGAATGCTCAATAAGTTTTTCACAATCAGGATTACCAATCCACATTGGTTCAAAATGAAAAAACTTTTTCCTTCTTCTGAGCTAAACCAACCCTTTAGTATCCAACCAAATAGGGACATGATTTGAATAGGAAGCAGAACCATGTTGAACAACAGTCTCATTAAATTGTTCAATCCATTTAGAATTGGCTAGACATCTATCTAACCTTTCCCAGATAACCTCACCCTCCCTACGATTACACCAGGTGAAAGGAGTTCCTTTAAAACCTAGATCATGAAATTGACAATCATTCAACACAGATCTAATACCCTCCATCTGAACTTTAGGTCTCAATCTTCCTCCCCACTTCTCATTAAGGGTTAATATTTCATTGAAATCACCATAAGCCATCCGCTTTATCCACATAATTTGATAAAGTGTTAAGTAAGTTCCAAACATCCTCGCAGAAATTAGTATCAGGATGACTATAAATACTAGTTGTAACCAATCAGAATTACTATCAATTTCATGTTTAACAATAGCATGAATGTGATGAGAAGAATAACTGAGAACATGTAAAATAACATCATTTTTCCACAGCAGGGCCAGACTACCACTACGACCCCTAGGATCAACAGACAAGCAATTTGCATAACCCAAAGAGAATTTATACCCTTCCATAACTTTTGCCTTCACTTTCGTCTCCAGCAAGAAGACAACCTCGGGCTCTTCCCTCTGTAGCAAGTCACGGAGAGTACGAACACCTCGTGGGTTCCCAAGCCCACGAGGGTTCCAGCTGAATAGCTTCATGGTTGTCGGCGGGGCTGCATTGCAGCCTCCACCAATGATAGTTCATATTGACCTTTGCCCAAACCATTTGGTAAGCACAAAGACAACTTCTTCATCTCTCATAGATCCCCTCTTTCCAGGAACAGAGCTTCCATTTTCTTGCTATAGTCACAAAATTGATAGTTTGAGATATGCATCACAAAAGATGTGGTAGTTTGGCAATCCAAAATCCAAATTTTCAATAAAATCAATAAGCTTACGTTGGCTTGTTTGTTTTCGTAGATAAGATTAAATTAAAATTGAAAATTGAATAAAATATTGTTAGAATATATATTTTTATATCATTTTTATTTTAGAATTTGAAAACGTTGAATTGTTTATTTTATTTTATGTGATATTTTGAAAAAGTTGTAATGATTAGATGAGATTAGTTGAGAAGTTTTGTAAAAACAAACGAGGCCTAATTGAGAAGTCCTCGATTTTGATTTATTTTCATCTAGGTTATTGGGACTCAGGAGAGATCCCCTTCAAACCAGATGTCGTGCAAAAGAAGGATTTACACTACCCAATAAAAAATCAACACATTGTCCTTTTAATGTTAAGAATAAATGACACACTAGGATTAGCTCTCTACTGTTGAAGAATAGAGTTCAGTCAAACACAATAAATCGCACAATTACACACGAGATAAGGCTCTATGTATAACTACTGATAAAGGTGTTGAGCAGGATAATAATCCTCTAAGATAGCATATATTTGAATTTATTTTGTTAAGATTTAGATAACTTAGATTCAAAAGTAATTAGGTAAATTTACGTTATTTTGAAACACGTTGTACAAACTTTATATAGGGAGGTTTGGATAGTGAGTTGAGCTGAGATGAAAGTTAAAAGTTGAAAGTTGAATAAAATATTTTTAGAATATTATTTTTTAACATTATTATTGTTTTGAGATCTGAAAAAAGTTAAATTGTTTATTGTATTTTATATGAGATTTTGAAAAAATTGTAATAATTAGATGAAATGAGATGAGATGAGTTAAAAAAAAAATTTAATCCAAACCTCCCCTAAATCAATCGATATGTTTAGGGTTGGTAAGTTGCCAAACCCTCCCTTTAGTTTATCTTTCATGTTATCAAGAGCCAAAGGCCTACACCAATCCACACCCATGGCTTCTAGCAGCTCTAGTCCTATATCTGCTCCTACCTATAACCTTCCTAATTTCACTCAATTTATATCTGCTAAACTTGATGGCACAAATAGAAGTTATTCCAAAGCTGCTACTTATCCACGATGGAGGGATGCATTGACACATGAATTTGAAACTCTAACATCAAATGGCACACATACCTTAAGGCCAACCAATCACAATGTAATACGAAACAAATAGGTGTTTAAAATTAGTGGAAACAATCAAAGCACATCTCGTAGTCAAAGGTTTTGATCAACAATGTGGCATTGATTATACAGAAACATTTAGCCCAATGATTAAACCCTCTATCATTCAGGTTCTATTGAGCTTGGCTATACATTTTGACTTGTCAATTAGGCGATTGGATATGTTCAATGCCTTATTAAATGGTTATCATGCTGAAGAGGTTTACATAGAGTAGCCGCAAGGCTTCACTAATACCTCTCACCCAGACTATGTGTGTCGACTACACAAAGCTATTTATGGGTTAAAACAAGCTCCAAGAGCTTGGTTCAATTGACTCTCTACCTTCTTATTGGAACTTGGTTGTTAAGCTTCACTTGTGGACTCATCTTGTTTTATGGATCATAAATCTCATGTTCCCTTATTTGTACTATGTTTGGTTTGGATAGTGAGTTGAAATGAGATGAAAGTTGATTAAAATATTATTTTTATTTTGAAATTTGAAAAAGTTAAATTGTTTATTTTATTTTGTTTGAAAGTTTGAGGAAGTTTTAATGATTAGATTAGATGAGATAAGACAAGATGAGTTAAGATGACTTTATTATCCAAATCAGGCCTTAATCTATGTTGATCATATTTTATTTACAATGACACATGCTGCTATGATTACCACACTTATCACTGACTTACAACAAGAGTTCCCTCTCAAAACCTTGGACCACTAGATCTACAAATGGCTTTCCTCTTTGCCAAGCTAAGTACATTGCAAATCTACTGAATCAGCATCAAATGTTGGGTGCCAATCCATCTAAGGCTCCATGCTCATCTGGATCCAATTAGATGGCACTTCTCTCGCAAACCCTTCATAATACAGGCAAGTGGTTGGGTACACTTCAGTATTGTACCTTAACTCATTCAGAAATCTCCTTCTCTGTTAATCAACTATGCCAACATATGCATTCTCCCACTTCAACTCATTGGTCTATAGCCAAAAGAGTTTTATGTTACTTAAAGGGCTCAACAGATCATGGTTTGCATTACACCAAAGGTCCACTACATTATTCGTTTATAGTGACTCTGACTAGGCTGGGAATCCAGATGATCGCTGCTCTACGTACCTTTGGTTTTGCAATTTTTCTTGGCAACTGTTTGATTTGTTGGAGTGCCAAGAAGCAATCGGTTGTTTCTCATTCAAGTACAGAAGCCGAGTGTCACTCTTTGGCACTCACGAGTCAATGTTGCTAAATTATTTTGGTTGAGGATGTTGTTCAAAGAACTACAGGTTCCCCTGTTGTCTATTCCCACATTATGGTGTGACAATATTAGTGCATTGGCTCTTACATCTAACCCTTTTTTCATGCAAGGACCAAACATATCGAAGTGGACTTTAATTTTATTTTAGAGAAGGTAGCTAGCCGTGACATCTTAGTCAATTCCGAATCGACCGTTTTTCACCCCTACTCATGGTAGCTAACCGTGACATCTTAATCAATTCCGGACCGACCGTTTATCACCCCTACTCATGGTGGTCCCCCCATCAATTTACGGGGAGTTGTTGAAGACCAAAGTCGAGTCAAACACAACAACTCAAGTCAGCACAATTGCACATGAGATAAGGCTCTATGTATAACTACTGATAAAGATGTTGAGCAGGATAATTATCCTCTAAGATAGCATAAATTTGAATCTAATCTATTGAGATGAGATAACTTAGATTCAAAAGTAATTAGATAAGTTTACATTATTTTGAAACACTTCGTACAAACTCTATAAAATCAATTGATATGTTCAGGGTTGGTAAGTTGCTAAACCCTCTCTTCAATTTATCTTTCATCTACTTGCCATATACGACCATCACACCAAATTTATGTTGTTGGTTTTGCAAGTTTTTTGTTGTTGGAGAGCCTATTGCCGATTTCATCATTCAAAGATAAATAAAATATGGTGTATGCCCCGTCGATGTAAAACTGAAGATTTGCGCATCCGTATGAACCACAAGCTCAAGATTGAAAAAAACAAGTGTGGGTTCTTGGTGCCTAAGTTGAACACATTTTTGTTTGCCATTTTCCCAGCTAACAATCCATAAATTTGATCCAGTTTAGAAATTTCTCTTTCAGCTAGTGTGTTTGGATAGTGAGATGATCTCAGATGAATTGTAAATAGTAGTGAAAATATAATAATAAAATATTAAATAGTAGTAAAAAATATGTGAAAAGTACTAATAAAATAATAAATAGTGAGATTACTCCACTACCCAAACACACCATTTAACTCTACACTTGGCCTCGTATAAGGTTCTCCACTGTATTCCTAATCTTAGGCACTGCACATTTTTTTCTTCCTAACCCTCCAACTTATGAACTTTAGAAAATTAGGTCTTTCCATAGAAATCAACCACCACCGCTAACTTGGATCCTTTTGGCTCATATCCACCGTTATCGACACGCATTTATGGTCCTTCTCACTTAGGCATCGTCATACTTCGCGTTACTATTTATAGGTGTGACAAATTGTGTTTTCAAATTGTGTTCGTGTCGTGCCAAGTCATAAACATTTGACTATATAGGTCAATCTAAATATAACCTGTTAAGCTAAACATGTCAGATTTTCAAATCCTAATCCAACCCATTTAGATAACAAGTTGTGTCGTATCACCCATTTTGACCCGTTTAATAATTAATTAGAAATATGTTAACACAACATGATTCATTTAAACTTGTTTGTTTCAGATAAATGGGTTGAACTAAAACGCATAACTCATTTGATCTGATAACATAATTTCACATAAAAGTTAAAATCTATATTTATGAATAACCACAATATCTTAAAAATATATACATCAATATTTTTCAAATTTCAACATATAATAAAACTAATATTACAAACCATACAATAATAAATATGAGCATATGTCTAAAATTACAATCTCAATAATAAAAAACAATAAAAGCATAGGCAAACTGACAAATAGTAATATTACAACTTAACAATAATAAAATTTTAATTTTGAAATAAATTCTAAACGGATCAAAACGGGTTGATTTCGTGTTAAGCAGGTTGACTCGTTTATAAATTGTGTTTTAACGGGTCAACCTGTTTTAATCCGAACCCATTAACATCAAATTCAAACCCTCTAATATCGTATCGTATTAGTGTTGGATTCATGAGTCGTGTCACATATTAACACCCCTAGTTACTAGCATCAACACAACTCATATTTTATCAAGGAAAATGCTTGATGTCCTGACAATGGATCACAATTTTTTTTTTTTGACTTAATGGTTAAGTAAATATTTTTTAATGATGCTGTAAATATTTTTTTAAATGTTTAAGGAGATTAAAAAAATAATGAATAAAAGGGAAAAACCAAAAAACACAAAATAATAATAATAATAAACGCCCAAATGGACTGATGACTCTTCTCGTGACTTTTCTCGCGTGGGTGTAGCATTATCCTTTCATTAATGCAATTTACCCATGTTACGTTACAGCCGAGTTCTACTAGCAAGACTGCACTAATAAGATAGCTTTTGCATGCTAGAGATCAATCACCACTTGAGGTCGGTAGCACTTAGAGGTGGCGATATGTGACACGATCTATAAACTCAATACAAATACGATACAAAATTAGCAGATTTAGATTTGATGTTAAAGGGTTCAGGTCAAAACGGGTTGACCTGTTAAGATATGATTATAAACGGGTCAATAACATGTCAACCTACTTAACACAAAATCAACCCATTTTGATCCGTTTATAATTTATTTCAAAATTAAAATTTTATTATCGTTTAGTTATAATATTGGTATTTCTCAGTATTCTTATATTTTTATTGTTGGGATTATAATTTTAGACTATTTTTATATTTATTATTGTATGGTTTGTAATATTGGTTTTATTATATGTTAAAATTTGAAAAATATTGATATATATTTTTTAAGATATTGTGGTTATTAATAAATATAGATTTTATTTTATGTGATATTATGTTAATCAAGTTAAATGAGTTATGCATTTTAGTTTAACCTATTTATATGAAATAAACGAGTTTAAATGAGTCATATTGCGTTAATATATTTCTAATTAATTATTAAACGAATCAAAATGGATGACACGATACGACACGTTATCTAAATAAGCTGGATTAGAATTTAAAATTTTGACACGTTTAATTTAACAGATTGAGTTCAAGTTAACCTATATAATGAAATAGAGAAAACTTTCTAACCGGTCCGGCTGATAATGTTCTAAAAACAACCCACCAATAATCAGCCGACACGTACGCAATTCATCTTACTACTCTTCAGCCGCATCTCACTGGATTACACGAAATCAGCCGAACATTCGTTTGCCCCCCAAAACTCTTCAGTCCTCCCTCATTCTCGGTGCGATCGAATCCTTTACTTGTGCGATCCCTCTCTCGAATGATCCAACTAAAATGGAACCTGACGAACACACAGTGGCAAGGAGATGGAAAGACCCATCCCCCTCTGGCGATGGTGGCTCTGGAGACGGGTAGCACAACCAAACCCTAGACCGAGTAAATTCTTCTTCTTCATTCTCTCTATTCTCTCTTCGATTCTCTCCCTTTTGTAGAATGTGCCTGCTGATATATTACTGCAGCTGAATTTTGGATTCGAATCAAACAGTTCCCTTAATGTATTTTGGATTCGAATCATGGGATTGGGAGGGATATGGGTAACTACCTTAACAAGCACAATACTGATGCAGATTCATATATTTTGGATTCGAATCATGGGATTGGGAGGGATATGGGTAGTAAGCCTTACCATTATGTTGTCACAGAATTTTGGATTCGAATACCTGCTTCATTATTATCTTTGGATTCGAATACTTCTCAACAGAAGCCTTACCATTCAAGCCTAACCACATATACCTCCCATTAATTAAGTAATTGTAACCTGGTAATACTGTTTGTATATGCTAGAGCTGGGTTTTAAATGAATTACTCAGATGAAAAATGATATCAGTTTTTCATAAACCACCTTAAAATATCTTTCCTACCAGGTATTTTTTGAGAAAAAAAATTATTGTTGGTACATGTTTGTAAATTAGTATCACAATTGGGCTATTGTATATTGCCCTGTTATATATTTTCTTTTAGACCACAAGTTACGATTCTACTTTTATATTAACTGCTGTCACTATGCATTGCCCTGTTATATATCACAATTCTGCATGTTTGCTAGTATCTTGTAAAAAATTTCAAGTCCTAAACCCGTATATCAAACAGTCATGAGATATAACAAAAGATTGTCAACATTTTCTGGAGTACTAATGCATTGCAGGGAACTGTTTAGCTTTGCTTTGGCTGGTTTCAGCAATTTTCTTAGTTTGACAAAAGTTGTGTTTTACTTTGGCTAGTTTCAGAAACACAAGGGTATATATGCATATAAATATATACATGTCATATGAATTTGTTATTGTATACTGCTTTGGATTATAATACTGCTTTGGTTGCTTTGCTTTTAATCTATATATGCATATATACTGCAGAATTATAATATTGCCTTGGCTACTTTGCTTTGCTTTTAATGTATATATGCATATATACTGCAGGATTATAATATTGCCTTGGCTACTTTTCTTTGCTTTTAATGTATATATGCATATATAGTCTACTGCTTTGCTTTTAATACTTTTGTTATTGTAAAGCTATATTTGGGCTTACTACTGGACTAGTGATTTTATTGTTTTGCTGTGGCTGGTTTAAATGAGAAATTTCGGTTCTCATTACAGCTCAAGTTCTTGGACTGCAAAAGGGGAAGACAAAGTGCCAGTGGAGAGACCCTTTTGCTATTGTGGCTCAAGCGAAAGTATGGATCTCTGGAAAGGCCTATAGTTTTGGTAGAAGATTTTTCAATTGTGCAAATTATAAGAACAAAGCACAATGTAGATTTTTTGAATGGATTGATCTTCAAAGTGACCAGAACAACTGTTGTAAGATGACGCTAGAGTTAGCAAAAAGAAGGAACGAAAGGGTACTTCATGAACGTCTATGTATCGAACAATCCAAATTACAAGCAATGGAGAAGAAGTACAAGCGAATGTTGATGCTGTCGTGGTTATTTTTTTTCATATTATGTGCTGTAATTTTTATGTTGCCAAAGAGATCCATGCATGCATGTTGGCCAATGCATCAACTCATGTAGCCCTTTGTAATTTGTTAGTGTAATGGACATGGAGTGAATGTAATGGAAGTGTTTTGAACGTGTTTTGTGTTGTAACTTGTGGATATGAAGTGAATGTAATGGACATGTTTTGAACATCCTTTCGCTATGTTGTGTTGTAATTTGTGGATATGAATGACATGTTTTGAACATCCTTTGAAATTTTGTCCAAAATATAGGCACTTCACTTCTAAACATAGTAATGAATCAAAATCACCATAAAGATTCAACACATACAACAATAATTGCATCCAATATCATAGTCTTCATAATCACATAAAAATAACCATGACGCTTCAATACATTATTCAAAATTACACAGTCTAAGGGCGTAGTTGAGGAACATTCATTTACATCTACTCAAAATAAAGAAGACGACGACAACTCTTCAAAGCACACAATCCATTGCGTTATTCCCTGTCACAATAAAATAAGAATGGAGTAAATTAACTTTGTGAAAACGACAAAAAAATTAACAAAAAGCAAAAAAAATTTTTGTCATACCTCACTGAAGGGCAATTGTTTCCAGTATGTCCCTCATTCTCGCAAATGCCACAGCGTCTTTTCTTTGTTGGTTGCGTTTCTTTTGGATTTTTCACCCTCAAAGATTTTGATCGACCTTTTGTTGGCACCCGTGGAGGATCCTAGACCGTTTGTTGTGAAAAGTTCGATACAACTTGACTTCTTAACATTTGGTCATCATTGGTTGACTCTCCTCTATATGGGAAATGTGTTTCTTGAGTATCTACATGATCTTCCATTGCAAGTAACTCTTTGTGAACCTTCTCCAATGCAAGGGTGAGATGCTTGTGTTTTTGGGCTGACTGCGACCCAAGTTCGACAATATCATAAAGTTGTATCATCGTTTGGTTTTTCCTCAACGTAGGATCATCTAGTACTTGCTCAAATTGCCCTTCAGAACATGGTAACTCAGGAATGGGTCTATTCTTTGCATTAATTGTCTATCTTTCTAGAACATAATGTTGTGGCAATCTATCCAACTTCGCTTTCTTGCCAAAGACACAAAAGATATGCTTGCAAAGAATCCCCATAAACTCTCACATATGACAGGTACATGTTGCATGCCCTTCATCACCCTCCAATTGTCACATGGTAAATAGGACACTCTTTACCATAAGCTGTCACTCCATATATCTTGGTCTCACCCTCTTTGGACAATTTTCTTGCTTGGTACCGTAGACTATCGAACAGTTCATCTTGGAAGATAATAAATGACTTTCTTGTATAAACTATTGCCACCTCCTCTTCAATTTTAAGATGTGTCTTCATTATCGCCCGAGTAGATTTTGTTCGAACATCCTTCTCTTTCTCTTTGAAGTAACGTGCATCTATAGCTTTTCATACTGATAAACAAAGTCACTAACCATCGTGCTTGAACGAACATAGTCTTTGAAGAATTTGTTCATGCTTTCACTCCTTTGAGTTGTTGATATACTAGCACAAAATGTTCTACGCAAGTAAGCCGGAGCCTACTTATCCCGTCGGATGTAAAGATTTTGCAACCAAGTATTTTCAGACAACTCATACTTCACTAATATCGAAGCCCACTCCTGTTCGAACTCATCAATGGTAATTGTCTCGTAGATGCAATGATGGAAAGTTTTTTGAAAATCCGGATATTTGTTATAGACATGCGCCAAGTGTTCGGGAAACTTTTGTAGAATGTGCCACAAGCACAACCTATGAGTTGTATTCAGGAGTACCTCTAAAATGGCCTTCGCCATCGCCTTGTCATCGTCAGTAATGATAGTCGAATGAGCATGACCAAGCATTGCCTCTTGCCATGTTCTTAATAATCATGTATATGATTCGGCTGTTTCATTAACTAATAAAGCACAACCAAACATTATAGTCTGATGATGATGGTTAACTCCTGAAAATTGCACAAATGGCATCTTATAAATGTTGGTCAGGTACGTGGCATCAAATGTGACAACATCTCCAAAATATTGGTAGGCTGCTCTTGATTGAGCATCAGTCCAAAAGTAACTTCTCAGACATCCATCCTTATCAACTTGCATGGAGTACACAAACCCAGGTTCTTTCAGTTATCGGTCAAGAAAATAGGAATATAACCGTTGTGCATCCCCCTCTTCAAATACCTTTCTCCTTTGGTTGCTCAAGTAATTTTCGACATCCTTGCCAATACAACCCACATTAAAATCACCACATGATTCCTTACTCAAGACAGACATAATTTTTCTTGTTGGTACACCGGACTCATTTAAAGTCATTATAAGTTTTTTTTTAACTTTAGTAACTTTCCTATGTCCACGGAGGAAACTAGTACTTCTCGGTGTAAGTAGAAGATGGTTATGTCCAACCATAAACTTGTTGACTACCCACTTTTCACCATCTTTTTTTATACCCATCAAAGCTTTACATCTAATTTTTGTCTTGGCAGGTTCTGGAATTATTCGTTCTTTTTCTTTCCGGTTTACCCGCCGAAATCCTTCCCTTGTGCAAACATAGTCTACTGCACATAATTTTTTATCATCTTTCGACAGTCGAGTATGATTCGTCCAAATTGCAAAACCTTGTCATCTTGCATATGCCTTATAAAATACTTGTGCATCTTCCACATCATCAAATAACATACCAATGAATGGCTCCAACGGACCACTACTCGCACTAACTCCTCCTTCTACATTCACTCCATCATCAACATTCATACAATCTTCAACATTCACCTCATCCTCAACATTCATCCCATCCTCAACATTCACATCACATTGAGCGTCTACACTTTCTATCTCAAATTCTTCACTATCAAAACAAAAGATTTGTTCCTGCCATACAAAACATAACATTAAAAAATTGCCTTTTAATGAAAATATATTATGCTTCCAGAAATAAAATATGCTTTTAAACTATGCTTCCTGTGTAACACCCCGTATTTTAGTGTATTTTAATGAAGGATTATTTTAATTAATTTAATGATTGATTCTCTAGTTTTAGAATTTTGGGAGTTTTAGAATATTATTTTATAATATTTTAAGTTGTAAAAATTATTTTATTGGGCTTTCTTCTTATTAATTATTATTTCGGATTTAAATTGATCTTTGATTTAAATTGTTTTGTTTATGGATTTTAAAATTATTATTGTTTTATTTAAAGCATTTCACTGCATTTGATTAATTTTAATTAGTGTTATGCAATTTAACTGCTTTTTATTTTAAAGTATGTTATTGTTGGAATTTAATATTTTACTTTAATTAGTTTTAAGTTTAAACTGATTTATTTAATTTACTATTTTAAAAGTAATGTTTTTGAGGATCAGTTGTGACTCGAAAGTGGTGAGGATTAGAACTCATTTCTTTTCTCTATCTTTTCTTTTCCTCTTTTCTTTTTCTCTTCTTCCTTTTTCTTATTCCTTTTCTTTTCTTTTTCTTTCTCCTTCCCGCGTGCAGTTGACCCTTTCTCTCTCCTCTCCCACGCTCAATCAGCCATCCTCACCCAGCGCCGCCTCCAGCCGCCCGTGGTCGACACCGCCTGCACCATCCTCTTCCCCAGCTGCCGGCAAGTTCACCCCTCCGTTTTCAGGCCGCCTAACGCCGCCGTTCGCGGCCGTGAGCTGTGTGAAGCCTTGGGCTTCCTCCTCCTATTCCGCCGCCGTTCGGCCACCATTTCTTCACCACTTCATCACCGACACCTTGCCATCCTAACCGACCCATTTTCAGCCCCAATCCGTCGCCGGAGCCGCCCTTCGAACACCCTCTCCGATTTTAACTTTGTGGCCTTAAACCGCCGTTTCGGCCGCCATCCACGGCCAACCGTTGCTTCCATTAACTTCACCACCTCCCATAGGCCCTACCCCATCAATTTCAAGTCTTCGTTTGACTCCGTTGGAATTTGGATTTACAGTGTATTCGGCCACAGTGTTTTTACACTGTGAAGTTGCTGTTTTGGTGCTTCCAGCTCTTCCGTGATCCTCCTAAAATTATTTCCAAGCGCTGTAAGTATTTCTCCAAAAGACTTTTAAGACTTTAATATATTTTTACACTAACTTGTTTTATAAACTGTGAATTGGTTATCTGGTTGTACTGATAACTGTTGGTTGTTGGTATTTGTTGCTTTCATGGCATTGTGCACACATGCGTGGGTGGGTGTGTGTTTTGAGAAACAATATTTAAGACTTTTCGGGTGCGTGTGTATCACCCCCAAGCCGAGATGGGATATTATCTCGGTGGAGCTCCTCTGGACACTCGGGAGCGGAATATACTGAGTGTTGTCCCCTGGGACTTTTGCCCGGGACTTGGACGGGATGGTAGCGCTCTCGATCCGACTCCGTGACTCCTCGGGCTGGCGGGGGTCAGAGGATGCCTGGCTATGTACACGGTGGGCGCAGAACTGGGCATCACTCATGTATCACTTACACGGTCGTTACCCGTGGGGTGAAGATGGGAAGCCAGAGTATGTAAATGGTCCCTAAGGGAGGCCATGTTGCATACGGTTAAAATTGAAATTAATGTAATTATTACTGGAATTCTATCTTTGGTGCCAAATGGTGATTTTTAGCGTGTGTGGAAAATTGTAATATTTGAGAAATTGTGTTTTTCTCGAATTTTACGCTTTGGTCATCATGTGCATGCATAGCGTTAGTTGTTTTAATATGTTTATTGTCTTTGAGCTTTTTGGGTTTTACTTACCTGCGATTCCATTTTGTGGGACTGTAGATTTTGATGCAGGTTTTGAGGAGGCTGAGCCCGAGGATGCGGCTCCGCCTGAGGAGTAAGGACATTGGCTATATTTTGTGTTTTGAAGATTATTGCCGCTTTTGCTTATTGTATTTAATTTGATTTGATGTTGTTTTGTAACAAAATCGTATTATGTTAACATGTGGATTTTCAGTACTTTGGTATTGTATTAAATTCTGGTACTTAGTTATTTGACTTAACCCTTCCGCTGCGTATTTTATTGTACACATGTTGCATTGCACACACTCAGCACATGTCGATGGGGTGCGTGACCGTGTTGTCATCATCCAGGGTGTCTCGATTTCCATGTGTGTCCGTACATAGAAGTTGGGGGCGCCACATCCTGTAAATTGAAAATGCTTCCAAACATATTTTTATCCAACCCATATTTTTATCCAACCCAATAGTAACAGATCAATTCAATTAATAATATATGTGATTCCAAAAAATAAGCACAACCCCAACTTATATTTCTTGTCACTTTCCAGAACAATCACCAAGCAAACAAAGCAAATCTTTAGCTTACAACTACTTATATAAACTCAAACCCATTATTTGCAATTCATACCCTCCTAATGCTAAATAATTTAAATCACAAACAAGATTTTTTCTTTTTAAGGAAAAGAGAGATGGAGATATATAAACTAAAACCCATTATTTGCAATTCACACCCTCCTAATGCAAAATAAAAAGAAAACGAGAGATGGAGATTTTTTCTTCTTTCTGAATGCTTTTTGTGAGCTATAGCCAAAGTCACTAAGGGTTTCAATCTAACAATGAGGACCCGATAGGCTCATGAGCTCTGAATGCTCCGTTTTCAAGCTATAGCTAAACGCACAAAATGTATGAACAAAGTGTAACACAAAAAATGCATCACTGGAGCAGAGATCTCTTCCTTGTGGGGTTTATGCTTAAACGAAAAAAGTATATTTACATATACTGCAAAAGAATTTGAGAAGGCATTATATTTAAATATACTGCAAAGATCTCTTCCAGTATATTGTCACAGTTCTTTTGCAGTATATTTAAACTTCAATTCCGTCAGGTTTTTTTACCAGGTTCCAAATACCATTATGTGAGAAATTAAATATCATCATACTAAGATTAAATACCT
Organism: Pterocarya stenoptera; assembly: GCA_003123785.1. Taxonomy (NCBI): domain Eukaryota; kingdom Viridiplantae; phylum Streptophyta; class Magnoliopsida; order Fagales; family Juglandaceae; genus Pterocarya; species Pterocarya stenoptera. The sequence continues at coordinate 37,382 of QEOT01003753.1, read as the reverse complement.
CAACAACAAAAGGGTTTTCTTTGTCAGCCATGAACATGAACAAGGGGCACGCCTGCAGCGATACAGTCTCGGTGATGATTCCGACAAAAGAGATTTCAATAGCAGGTCTCGATGAAGATGACTTTCAGCGGCGGTGCACGGAAGAGATCCGATGAAAGGAACGTACAGTCTCGGTGAGATGAGGTTCGACGAAAGGGATGTGCGGGATGTGCATTTCTGTTTCTGGTTTTGTCGAAATGGACTACCAACCTTGTGTGCGTGCGTGCATTTCTCTTGTTGTGTAATACAATACGTGGCACGTTATGATAGGGGGCTGTTTTTCACAAATATGTGAAAATCAACCCGATCGCTTAGAAGCAATTCTAAATTAAATATTCATAATTTGATACGATACGAAAACGTCATTTGCCACCGCTTTGCAACTCTAACGAGCGAGGGATTAGGCAACTCCGAGGTTTCTACTAGCCAACCCTCTACCCCTAAAGAGGCTCGATGGGCCTTCAGTTGATTTAAACCTTGTTGCGAGTTCCTTGTCTTGCAGAGTTTAACCCGGGAAAGGTCGGAGCCTTACCAAACCAGAAGAAGAGGGCGGGCCGATGATTCAGGCAACTGAGTCTCAAATTTCGAACCTTTCCAAACCAGAAGATGAGGGAGGCCGATGATTGAGGCAACTCGGTCTCAAATCTCGAACTGGGTAACCATTCTTCATACTTATCTCCTGAATCAAATAGTTTTTGTCTCAACCAAATCAAATGCTACGTCTCATTTGCTCAAAATTGCCCCAAAAACTGAGGCACAGACCTTCGAAACCTAGCCACGCAAACTTTTTCTCAACCTCCTCCCTCAAACCCACCTCAGAACTTCCTAATCCCAAGGATTCACAATCTCTGATAGTCTCCTTCCTCCAAAATTCATGTGGGCTTTCGTTCGAATCGGCCATTTTGTATTCCAAGAAGCTCAACATTGAGAACGTAAAGAATACCAACTCCGTTCTAGACCTGTTGAGAAATCACGGTTTGACGCAGACCCACATCAGGAACTTAATTAGAATTCGTCCACCATTGCTTTCGGCTGATTTAGAGAATACCCTTACGCCCAACATGAAAGTGTTTGAATCCTTGGGGTTTTCTGGTTCAGGTCTCGCCAGAATGCTTAGCAAATACCCAGCTGTGCTAGAAAGTGATGCACACGCGGCTGTTGAGTTTTTTAGGGCACATGGTTTTAGTGATGAGCAAATAACAACTTTGACGATGAAGCGTCCCTCATTGTATATGTATAATGCTGACAAGAATTTTAAGCCAAAGTTGGAGTTTTTCAAATCGTTAGGCTTGTCAGATCTTGAAATTGCACAGCTTTTATCGTCTGAGCCTTGTATTCTAACAAGGAGCCTCGAAAAACAAATCATTCCGCGTGTTCAAGAGCTTTGGCGGGTTCTTGGCACTGATGAGAATGTCTTAAAGGTTATAAAGGCATGCTACCTAATACTCGAATCAAACTTGGTTCATATGCTACAGCCCAACATCGACACGTTGAAAAGCCATGGTGTTCCCCAGTCATTAGTTTTGAAACTCTTCCTTATAAAACCAGCGTCACTGCTTATCTGTGGCAATCGGTTTAGTGAGATTGTTAGTGAAGTTATGAAATTGGGTTTTGATCCCAATTGTCTGAAATTTGTTCTAGCCATCAGGTCCATGGCACTAAATAGTAAGCCACTGTGGGAGCAGAAGGTCGAAGCTTTTAGAAGTTTTGGTTTGTCAGAGGATGAAATTTATTTGGCATTCAAGCGGCAACCCTTGTGTATGACTTCTTCAGAGAAGAAGATTAAGAAAGTTATGGGTTTCTTTGTGAACAAACTGAAGATGAAGCCTTCTATAATCTCCAAGAGTCCGAATCTTCTACTGCATAGCTTGGAGAGGCGGATTATTCCAAGGTGTTCAGTTCTGCAAGTTTTGATGTTAGAGGGGTTAATCAAGGAGGAAATTGGCATCCCTTATATGGTCACAATGGCCGAGAAGGAATTCATTGTGAAATTTGTGAGCAAGTATCAAAATGAGGTTCCTGATGTTGTTAGAGCGCACCAAGGGAAGATTGAATTTCAAGGGCTCCCCATAGCCATGGAGATGTGAGTACTTTTGACATAATCAAATGCGGCATTGGCTAAAGATCATGAGTTCAGTTTTAGTTCAACATGTTTGCAGTTGGGTAGATTACTTTTTGGAGGTGTCTCAGAAACTTTATATGGTAATTGTCCTTGATTTTGATTCCTTTTTTATTTGCCCCTCAATTATCATTTTACTGTTTGGATTTGCTCTTGCTATCAAACTCATCCATTTGTCCATATCCATCTAAAAAGAAAATATTGAGAATTCCATATACCCATGGAGCTACCTCATATGGCCTCAACATGTCCCAAATCTGACCACCTCAGCCTTAGAAAATAAAGATGATGAAATAAAAATTCATAAAAAATTCAGCCTTAGTAATACGGGACACATAAATTTTGTGAATGTGGATTATTGAGTCGACAGTCAATAATTGACGATGGTAGTTGTGGATTGTGCTAGTATTATAATTTTGTGATTTGGGGTTCTAAGGTTCTGTTTCAAGTTGCAAGCAACAGTAAATAGGTTAATGTTTGCCTTCTTATAATGCTTTGGTAACCTGTAATTTAAGGGATTGTTTGCCCCGCACAGAATATTTCCGATGCTTGTTAGTCTTGCCAGAAGAGAGGAGAAAAGAAAAAAGAAAAAGAAAAAAAACGAAAATGCTCGGCTTGCCTGAAACTTCATTTAGTTGAGAAAGGGGAAAATATAAAGAAATAAATGAAAATTTTGTGCAAATAATTTTTATTATTTTTTATAATTTGAAAATGAAGGAATTGAAATAAGTATAAGTCATGTCCTCCCACGGCTTAGGGTGGAGGAGTTCCAACTCATTCCTGCGACAACCTGGGTTGATTAAAAGACACATAATTTGTGTGCATATATTTATATATTGGCAGATTCATAAGAAAGTGATGTTTTGGTCATTAATAGTGTTCAGACAAAGTAAGTTTACTCATATGTAATATGTAATACTCTGGTGTGTGTATAACTCTGTTATGGTGGTGTAACATTGTTTGGTACATTGGATTAGGCTTCTTCCATAAAAAATTTTATGGCCATTTTTTTAAGGTGCTGTTATTTCTAGAAAAAGTAGCAAATTCATGTATTAATACTGAAGTGCAGGATGTCCATATCGTGGAGAAAAAGGAAGAAGCACTTTTTAGCAGAAACTGCAGAGTCTTCATGCCAATGCACATTTTTATATCGACTCTCTCATATTGACTTCCAGATACGGAGGCGAACACAAGCTAGTAGGATTTTCTGATTTTGCTGGTTTATGATGGGTTGAAATGTTTGATTGTGCAGATTTTGTGATGGGCTGAAATGTTATGAACAAAATGTTCAGGATCCATTGCCCATAGTTCATAGTCTCTATCCATTGTCTTTGTTTTTAATTTTTGGTGATGGGCGGTGTTTTAATTACCTGATGTGAATTGTGGAATCAGATGTTGTTGAATGCTGCAGCGTTTTTCTGATTGGTGCAATTAGATGTTGTAATTTTATTGTCTCTAGTGTAAAGACTTGTTTTGTTAGGATTTTACAGTTTGTCTCTACCAATCATATGTTAATTATAATTTGATTATTAATTAACATATGATTGGTAGAATTTTAAAATATGACAAAAAAAATTATTAAAAAAAATGTATATTATTAAATTAATAATATTTTATTATTATTTTAGCTAATAGATGAATAATTCAATGTGAAAATAGGTTTTGAGTGGAATAGTCAAATGCAAAATCGTGTGATATTATGCAAATTATGACTTTACATTTGCATAATTCAATGCTAATATTCGGTTGCATCATGTGTTACTCTTCTCACTCCCTTTAATTTTTTTTTCTCTCTTGGTTTATTATTTTTAATTTTTGTCTCCTTATAAATTTTAATTTTAATAAATCTTTATATATTCTACTTTTGAGTTTCACCATACAAAGGAAGATTGTTACGACCGATGATAGGCAAACCTAAGAATCCTTATGGTATTTAACCCAAAAATGAAAATATATTAAATATTTAACTAGAAAATTTGTCATATATGGTCAAGGGTGACACTACACACTATAATAAATATAAGCTTTTTCTACGAATTCTTTTTTCAAGATCCAAGATATACGACCGTGGCAAATAGTGTACTGATGACACAAAAACTATTCGTGGGAAAAAAAAAACAACCTTTTTATCATGGGATCACGTTGGCTAAAACATTGTGGGAAATAACTTTTTGTGACGAAATAAAGATTTTTCATGGCTATAAAAAGTCATCACAAGTAAACTTACCATAAATACTTTCTTTTCGTAGATTATTAGTTATTGCGACAAAGTTATTAGCTATTTTCAGCGACACTTTCTCGCTGCAAATACTTTTTCTTGTCGAACTTTTTTGAATTTTGGGTTATTAGTATTTGCGGTGAGATCATTTTGTTTTGCGGCGATAAATACCCGTTGTAAGTAATAATAATAAAAAAATATCATCTTTTCCCATGAAATTTTTTTTCAAGATATACATTTGTGACAAACAATTAGCTGATGAGATGGAAATTATTTGTTGGAAAAAGAAATAACCTTTTGCCATGAGATTATGTCGGCGAGTAAAACCATACTTTGTGGTGGGGGAAGGGGGGGGGGGGGAAAACTGTTTTTGCGGTGAAAAAAGATTGTTGGCGACAACGATTTCTCGCCGTAAATTATTTTAATCTCATTGTCATACCAATTTAAAAACCTCACTCTCTCTTTTCCCCCTCACTTCTCTTTTCCCTCTCTGTCCTCCCTCCCCCTTGCCGTCGACGGAACCCCTCCCCTCTTCCCTCTCTTCTCCTTCTGCCACAGCCCAACCGTTGGCCACCATTGCAGCGCCACACCACCACCACCTCACCGGTGACCACCCCTCGCCGAACCCAACCTCCCCACTCACCTCTCTCTCCCTCTCCCCCTCCCCAGAAACGAGCCTCCTTCCCTCTCGGCTTCTCCACGTCGCCGTTGCAACCCATATCCAAGCCATCGCCCTTCGTCGTCGAAGGCACTAACAGCCCCTCGCAGGCTCCCTTTATTCATCCCCTAGCTCCCCCATGATCTCTCACATCCCCGTAACTCCCTCTTTCTCTCACGGGTCTCCACCACCTAGATTCGCTGCCAAAATCCCACCTCTCCGCCACTCCCTTTCATCTGTGCCGAGCACTCGACACCTCCAACCCTAACACCTCTCTCAGCCCCTCCAAACTATTGAAGAAAATTGTGCGGATACAGTAATCTGAAAAATAAGTGCGACTTTGAGGCATGTAGAACACTATCTTTAAGATAATAATTGCCCCAACTGGAAAGAGTTTGTTACCAGGTTACAAGCAATTCACCTCCAGGATACAACAAAGTCACCAACTGCAGATAGCAATTCTGAAGTATTTCATTCAGAGTTTCTCTATAAAATTGTGTAAGTGACTAAAGATATGAGAGAATAGAATAATAAATTCGTGGGTCTCATCCCCTATTTATAGAGAATGAAGTGACACTATGTGAAATATCACAACTCTTAACTTGTGACTTTTCAACTGGCAGTTACTGGTTTAAAGGTCATGATGTTTTACTTAAAGACCAAAAGGTACATGTCTAGCCTAGTGGTCATCAGGCGCCTCCCTTGAAAAAGAGAGGGCACTAGTTTGAATCCTCATAAGTGCCTTTTCATTTAAATAGATTTTTAAAGCATTGCACCCATTCAAAGTGCCTACTCGGGCCATGTGCAAGTACCCAAGTGTTGTGACTAAAGATATGAGAGAATGGAATAATAAATTCGTGGGTCTCATCCCCTATTTATAGAGAATGAAGTGACACCATGTGAAATATCACAACTCTTAACTTGTGACTTTTCAACTGGCAGTTACTAGTTTAAAGGTCATGATGTTTCACTTAAAGACCAAAGGGTACATGTCTAGCCTAGTGGTCATCAGGTGCCTCCCTTGGAGAAGATAGGGCACTAGTTTGAATCCTCATAAGTGCCTTTTCATTTAAATAGATTTTTAAAGCATTGCACCCATTCAAAGTGCTTATTCGGGCCATGTGCAAGTGTCCAAGTGTTGTGACTCTTTGGCCCGTGTGCAAGGCTTAGCCAGCCCAAGCATTGTGTCTGTCCAAGTCTAACACTTCACAAAATAAATCAAATTGTACTTGTGGAGTTTCGAACTCCTACTCTTTCATTTGAAACAACACGCCATTACCACTGAACCAATGCATCAGCTTGAAATAGTGGTTCACGTAAATAAATAATAACCCACGTTCAATAAATTCACATATTTAATTTCACAATCTATAATAAATATAACACAAACCGCCCTTGCTCAGCATTTTTCCCATGTATTTGTAAGTGTTGGATTTTTAAGATTTTATGCATACTAAATGTAATATGAGGTTTAGATGATTATATTTTGTGTAATGGGTTGTATTGAACTCAAGTGTTAGGTGATAGAATATGTATATTTATGTTGGATTGGATTACACGGGTGACACGCATGTTGATATGCCTTATAAATTGAGTTATGTATATGAGTGCATATTGATTTAGTTGAATATTGAATTAATTGGATGCCGTACAACCTGTTTTGTGTGCAACTTGAGACTGCTAATGTGTGCTCCTGAATTCATTGAGTTAAAATGGTGTGTTGTTTCACAGGAATTGGTTGTTTATGAACATTGCCATGCTTCTTTTCCAGGGTCTTCATGTTGGTGTCAATTTGGCCTTGGCCATTGCCCTGCACAACATTCCAGAGGTACGTGTTCTCTAATTCTCCAGTTATTTATTATATCTGTTTTGTGTAGAGTGCCATTGTTTCTTTTGGATGCGTGCACTCTGCCATGATAAAAGTAATTTATAACTTTCAGTTGTTAACAAATTCTAGATTACCATATTTACTACTAATACCTTAACAGACCAGTCCTTTACTTCCCTTTTGATGAAATTGCGTAAGTTTAAGACGATACTATGGAACTTTTAGTGCTGCTTTATATACTGTTTCTTGGTGAGCTAGAAGTTGAACGATTGAGTGTTCTGAAAGCCACAAAGATGAAGGAGTTGGTGTTCAAGAGGCAAAATGAACTAGAAGATCCATCGAGTTGCCAACCACATAGGTAATATAATACTTGCATTTAAATCTTTGTAATATAATTTTGTATAGTTATGACTTGGATGTAGTCGTGTCTATCCTACTCATATAATGTTGTTCTTATATAGTAAATAATTAAAATAATTATTGTTGTAATCTTTTTTATGGAAAACTATGATGTTGGGACACTAATAATGTCAAGTGGAGAACGTTGCACTGACATAATTTTAGTTTTGATTTAACTCAATACTATCCCTATGATTATGGTGCATAGTAATCCTATTTTAACAGCTATAGCAACTGACATGGCAGTCCTCTTTTGAAATTTAGGGATCATGTGCTAGATACTGTCTGACCAAGTGTGATGTTGAACCTTATTTATATAAGGTGTGCTGTGCATATTTGCTTGTTTCTTCTTCTCATTGTCCTTGTTTTTTGTTACGGTAAAATGCAGTAAGGGAAATGCTTCTCTGCCGCCCCATTTGTACCGCCCAAGTGTACCGCTTGGGCAAATTTTTTTTTTTTACTTAGTGATTAAGGAAGTGATTTTAAATGTATTGATGTATTTTTTTATTTTTTTAAATGTATTTAAATATGTAAAAAAAATGTGAAAAGTACAATGAAAAAAAAAAAAAATTTTTTACACTGGCGGTAAGCCCAGCGGTCACTTTGGGATGGCAGACTAGCCACTCCCATGCAGCAAATGAGGGAAGAGGTTTCAAGAATAGATGGGAGTTGGGCTGCAGCACGCTTTGGTTCATTACCTCATGTTGTCCATTTAAAGTCCATTTTTAAAGTAAAGCGTTTTAAACATTTAAAGTGCATTTTTTTTAATGTATTTTTTTAATCATCTTAAACATTTCAAAAAAAAAAAATCACAATATTATTAGAAAATACTTAATCACTAAATAAATAAAAAAAGTGTTGGGACCCATTATCAAAACACTTAGCTCCGTTTGGATAATGAGATGAGATGGAACCGTTTCTTTATCTAAATGAGGCCAAGCATTTTTCTATGGTCAAATATCTTGTCTACACATATATTTCTCGAAAAACACTACTTTCACCAATAAAATCCACAGATAAAACTCACCAATTGGGTTTATTTATTTATTATTTTATTTAATGGTTAAAGAAGTATTTTTAATAAATTTGTAATTTTTTTTTTAAATGTTAAGGGGTTTCAAAAAAATTTTAAAAAAATAAAATTAAAAAAATGGTTGCTCGGTGGCTTCCTTACGTGGCTCCCCTCGGTGGGAGTAGCACCACCCGCAACCATCTTACTCAAGTTGTATAACTCAGTTTGCCTAATTGAAGTAAATATGAAAACACAGAAAAAAGAAAACTAAAATCCTAGGAGGTTTTCTCTAACCCCTTTAATCTTTATTGCTTGTGTTTTTAATATTTTTTTTAATAAATCACATTTTACCACGCGTTAATAGATCAAAATAAGAGTATAATTGTATCTTTATTTTTTTTTAATGTGGGTGTACGTCAAACCTGCACCTAAATATACACATAAGTGTAAATGAGTTTTTTCTTTTTAAATATTTTTTAAATATCTTTAATCATTAAAAAAATAGTAAATATAAATTTACAAATAGTCATTTTTTTAATCATTAAAAAATTAAAAGATATAAATGAGTGTATTTATTTCTTAGCCCTTACCAGCATTTTCCTTTCTTTTCTTTTCTTTTTTTAATTCTTAGCCATTAATTTTTTTTACCTCTTGGGTGCCTTTGGGGCCTTGGGCTGTGATTAGCTGAACCTCCAGCAGAAATCATTGCTGCACTGAAAAGTCACAGAGCATGGGGGAAAGGGAGGAGGCCGACTCTTCAATCAGCAATGGTATCGCATTCCATCTCAAAACTCAATCCAGGTAACCATTGATTCAGCATTTTCGGCAATCAAACCAAATGCTTCGTTTAATTTTCGTAAAGCTGCCCCAACAATTAAGGCGCAGAGCTTCACCAATCTGCCATGGCCACTTGTTCTCAACCTCCTCTCTCAAGCCCATCTCAGACCCCCCTAATTCCACGGACCCAAAATCTCTTACAGTTTCCTTCCTCCGAAACTCGTGTGGGTTGTCCTTAGAATTGGCCACTTCAGCTTCCAAGAAGCTCAGCATCGAGAACGTAGAGAATCCCAAATCCGTTCTAGACCTGTTGAGAACTCACGGTTTGACACAGAACCACATCATTCACTTAATTAGTAGTCGTCCATTATTGCTTTCGGCCGATTTAGGCAATACCCTTAAGCCCAACATGGAGTTGTTTATATCCTTAGGGTTCTCTGGCGCTAACCTCGCCAAAATGCTCACCAAATACCCAATTGTGCTAGAAAGTGATGCATACACTGCTGTTGATTTTTTTAGAGCACATGGTTTTAGTGATATGCAAATAAAAACTTTGACTATGAAGTATCCCCTATTGTATACGTGTAATGCTCAAAAGATTCTTCAGCCAAAGTTGGAATTTTTCAAATCGTTAGGTCTTCCAGATATTGAAATTACAAAGCTTTTATCCGCAAGGCCGAATATTCTAACAAGGAGCCTCGAAAAACAAATCATTCCGTGTATTCAAGAGCTTAGGCGGTTTCTTGGAACTGACGAGAATTTCTTAAAGGGTATAAGGAGATGTTACGGAGTAATTGAATCAGACGTGGTGCATATATTACAGCCCAACATCGATAAGTTGATAAGCCATGGTGTTCCCCAGTCATTAGTTTTGAAACTCTTCCTTATAAAACCAGCGTCACTGCTTATCTGTGGCAATCGGTTTAGTGAGATTGTTAGTGAAGTTATGAAATTGGGTTTTGATCCCAATTCTCTGAATTTTGTTCTAGCCATCAGGTCCATGGCACTAATTAGTAAAACACTGTGGGAGCAGAAGGTGGAAGCTTTTAGAGGTTTTGGTTTGTCGGACGATGAGATTTGTTCAGCATTCAAGCGGCAACCCTTGTGTATGACTGTTTCAGAGAAGAAGATCAAGAAAATGATGGGTTTCTTTGTGAACAAACTGAAGATGAAGCCTTCTATGATCTCCAAGAGTCCGAAGCTTCTAACGTATAGCTTGGAGAAGCGGATTATTCCTAGGTGTTCAGTTCTGCAAATCTTGGTGTTGAAGGGGTTACTCAAGGAGGATATTGGCATCCCTCATATGGCCGCAACGGCCGAGAAGAAATTCATTGTTAAATTTGTGAGCAAGTATCAAAATGAGGTTCCTGATGTTGTTAGAGCGCACCAAGGGAAGATATAGTAATGAACCGAATGCCTTGTGGAGAGAGGTGATTGGGTGCAAATATGGTGATTTATGGGGAGGTTGGAGCACTACAGAAGTTAGAGGTTCGTATGGATTGGGCTTGTGGAAACATATTAGAAGAGGTTGGCTGGTTTTTCTTCGACACATTCGTCTTCAAGTGGGAGACGGTTCCAGGATAAAATTTTGAAAGGATATATGGTGCGGTGATAATGCTCTTCAAGATCGTTTTCCCTCACTATTTCATATTGCGAGTGCCAAAGAAGCCTCTGTGGCGGATGTCATGGGGATGGGGAGCGGACAAGTTCACTGGGATATCAGCTTTAGTAGGGCAGCACAAGATTGGGAGATGGACAATTTTGTTGA
>QEOT01003753.1:409-26193 GCA_003123785.1 Pterocarya stenoptera | reverse complement strand
AAAAAAAAAAAAAAAAAAAAAGGGAAGATAGAATTTGAAGGGCACCCCATTGCCAAGAAGATGTGAGTGCTTTTGACATAATCAAACGCGGCATTGGCTAAAGATCATGAGTTCAGTTTTGCTTCAACTTGTCTGCACTTGGACGCTTATCTTCGTCTGTGGAATTGAAGGGTAAAACATTTTGCGGAGTTGTTTCAGCAACTTTTTATGGTGATCTATCTGTGTTGTTCAGTTTAGGTGAGAACTAGAAACTTGTCAATGTTGAGGTGAACGTTCCATGCTTACAGTGGACCTTGTCTGCCTTGTTGATAGTGATAGATTATGGTGCTATTAATCTGATCTTACATTGCAGGAGAAGCAAACCCTGGCCTTATTTGTTAGAGCATTTCAAATGTTGAGGCATTCTGGTATGTTTAGGTGTGGGAAGACTGTGTGGCCTCATGATCACATAAAGTCTTTATGTTTGTTTCTCTTTAGATCTAATGTAGATCCACAAATCCAAGCTGCAACTTGGATTTGATCAGTGATCGCTCTGATTGGAGTCGGAGTCCACTGATTCAGAGTCAGACTCCAACTCTGAGTCAAGGCTAACTGCAATTCCATTCCAAACGATCTATTTGGACATGAAGTTGGAGTTGCTTAGGTTTTTGAACCTTTTTCCTGCACTTTATCAGCACCCAAATAGAAAAAGAATAGTCAAATTAGCCAAAAATACAACCTAAGAATCTCTCAAATACAACTATAAAGACCCAGATTTGTCATCAAACACAACACAGACAGACAGGAGACTGTCTTGAAATACCTGCATAAGCACAAATGACAGGGATTATAATTTCTAGCCAATTTACCATGGCTTCTACTGCCAGCTGGTTCCTCTGTCACCTTGTCCAACTTTGGTGTTTAGATAAAACTTAAAGGTTAAATATTAATACCAAAACTTTGGTTTAATTTTTAGATACGATTCGACTTTATACTCTCCATTTTAATTTATTTATTATAATTTTAATAAATTTTGGTATATTCTATTATAAGGCATCACTGTTATCTTCGTTATCTTTCTAAATGAATAATGGACAGAGAATTCATTCTAATGACTACAATAAATTAAACGTGTGTAATTATAAATCTAAAATTCAAAGCAACCATTTGAAAATAGTCAAAACCTATGAACCCATCACTTCCCTTTCTCCCCATGCTTCTCTCTTCTCTTCATAAACCAACTTCCATTTGTTTGATGAAACCCATTCCAAATTTTTTTCACCAAATCACCACAGAATTCCTCAAATCTCCCAAATGCAAATTTACTTCGAAAAAGTAAAAAAAAAAAAAAATACTGAAAAAAACAAAAGATGAAGAACAAGGAGGTGCGGTGACCCACCGATATCTTTCGCCAAGGTCAATCTTGAATCTCATCCAGGTGATTTCTTTCTTTCCGCTGTGTTTTCTTTTTTTTATTTCTTTAGATATTTTTTTGGGCTTATTTTTTTTTTTATCAACTCGTGGATTATAATCTATGTCTCCATTTTTTGTGCCTGTTGGTGTTTGAAAGGCTCCCAGTTTCATTTATTTAATTTTATTACCATTTTGTATAATCTAGGTTCCCATCTCTGTTTTGAATCAAGTTTTCAAATTTCATTTTCTACAAAGTTTTGCTAGCTTTTTACTTCAAGTTTTTTCCAAAATCCAATCCCTAGACTTCAATTCATCTAGTTTTGTGCAATCAGGCATTCAATAATTTCCTTATTCTCAGCTTTGGTCTCAATCCAGCTGTCTATATTAGCTATCAATAACAAACTGGCAACAATGACTATGGCTTTAAAGTTTAAAGCTCCTCCTATGATAGAATATAACTATTCCTTTTAATATTTTGTGTTTTTTTTTTTCAAGTAGTTTAAAATTATTTTAATATTAAAAAAATTACAAAGTTATTAAAAAGAGTTTTGCATTCTCTTTGATTGGCCAAAAATAATTATATTATATTAAAAAAAATGACGCAGTCAATCACATTAATAGAGTATCTAAAAAATACGTAAAAATAACTGTGCATAAAGTTTTTGTTAGTGATTTTCCATGTTGCAATCAGCTCAATAGCATCGCATTCATATCAAAACTCGATCTAGGTAACCATCAATTCAACTTTTTCCGCAATCACAGAGTTGAGCTGATTTCAACTTCTAAAAAAGTTTTTAACTTTTTTTTCACATTTTTGTAATTATTTGAATCACAGAGTAATTGAATCAGACGTGGTGCATATATTACAGCCCAACATCGATAAGTTGATAACCCATGGTGTTCCCCAGTCATTAGTTTTGAAAGTTTTCTTTATAAAACCAACGTCACTGCTTATCTGTGGCAATTCGGTTTAGTGAAGTTATGAAATTGGGTTTTGATCCCATTTCTCAGGTCCATGGCACTAATTAGTAAAACAACGTGGGAACAGAAGATGGAAGTTTTTAGAAGTTTTGGTTTGTCAGACGATGAGATTTGTTCGGCATTCAAGCGGCAACCCTTGTGTATGGCTATTTTGGAGAAGAAGATCAAGAAAATGATGGGTTTCTTTGTGAACAAACTGAAGATGAAGCCTTCTATGATCTCAGAGTCCGATTCTTCTACCGCATGGCTTGAAGATAGAATGAGGTTCCTGATGTTGTTAGCGCGCACCAAGGGAAGATAAAATTTCAAGGGCGCCCTATAGCCATGAAGATTTAAGTACTTTTGACATAATCAAATGAGTTCAGTTTTACTTCAACATGTTTGCAGTTGGAGGTGTCTTAGAAACTTTAGGGTAATCGTCCTTGATTTTTATTGCTTTTTTATTTGCCCCTCAATTATCATTTTACCCTTTGGATTTGCTCTTATTATCGAAATGATTCATTTGTCCATATCCATCTAAAAAGAAAATATTGAGAATTCCATGTACCCATGGAGCTACCTCATTTGGCCTCAAATATTAATACACGTCCCAAATCTGACCACCTCAGCCTTAGAAAATAAAAATTATGAAATAAAAATTCATAAAATGAAATAAAGTTGCAGAATAAAACTTAATTTTGCTCATCATCATTTACCTATTGCATTCTTTTAGTTTCTTAGTAATAATGGATGACGATGTTATGCCCAAACAGTAGACACAAGCAATAAATAAAAGAATACTAAATATTTGAGCCACATTAGATCTAAGAAGACCAATCACAAAAAAAAATAGTATACTGATGGAGCTCTAAATGTATTATTTTACTTTATGATGTCATGTTTGATATGGGGACAGTTAGAAAAGCTAGAAAGAAATCTCTGTAATGTGTTTGGCTAACTTACCAAAACACTCTGTATTGAGTTTGAATATATAGATTTACAGCATAACGAATTTGAGCAAAAGATGGAGAAAAACTAGGAACTAAATTAGCCTACAGTTGTCAATTATATCTTTACAGAATTCATAATTCGAAAGAGTCAAACGGTTGGTTACTAGTTGATAATTCAGCCTATGATGTAGCATCAGTTTGTGCAGAAGAATCTGCAGCGGATAAAGGATGATCTTGGACTTCCTTAACAGAAACCTTTACACCCCCCTGCAAATTGATGGGGAGATTGAACACCATTAATTTGGATCGTAAGAAAGCAAATCTGACTGAAGTTTGGCCTTTAGTGAAGATGTCAGCTAATTGATCCTGTGTGGATATATGACGCACGAGAATATCTTTGTTTACAACTTTTTCTCGGATGAAATGATAATCGACTTCCACATGTTTTGTGCATGCATGAAATACCGGATTGGAGGCAAGAGCGATTGCACCAATGTTATCACACCATAACATCGGAGGTGTGGGAATTGAAATTCGAAGATCACGGAATAACATTCGAAGCCAATATAGCTCAGCTGTAGCTAGAGCCATGGAACGATATTCCGCCTCGGTACTAGATTTAGAAACAACATTTTGCTTCTTTGCACTCCACGATATAAGATTTTGGCCAATGAAGATACCATAACCACTGGTAGACTTGCGATCGTCTGGATTTCCATCCCAGTCAGAGTCGCAGAAGGCGTTCAAGGCAGTTGAGGAAGGTATATAATGCAGGCCATAATTCACAGAACCCTTTAAATAACGAAGAACTCGTTTAACAGCAGCCCAGTGTGGTTCACGTGGATTATGCATGAATTGGCATAATTGATTGACTGCGTAGCTGATATCAGGTCGAGTTAGAGTACAATACTGTAGTGCACCAATGACTTGCCTATATTCAGTAGGATCAGTTAAGAGTTCACCATCATGAGCTGAAAGTTTCGAGCCAGAAACAGTAGGGGAGGCAAGAGGCCGAGCACCATCCATATGAGTTTTCTCGAGTAAATCGGAAATATATTTCGACTGTCGTAGATGTAAGCCTTCGTGATCACGAGCTGCTTGGATTCCGAGAAAGTATGAGAGATTTCCAAGATGTCGAACGTGAAAGGAAGACTGCAAACCAGATGTGAAATTCTCAATTTTTGAATAGGAAGAACCAGTGACGATAATGTCATCGACATAGATTAAGACAAACAATTTAAAGCTATCGGTTTGCAGTGTGAACAAGCTGTAATCAACTTCGGATTCTTGAAAACCAATATCAAGTAAATGTTGAGATAGTCTCCTAAACCAAGCCCGAGGGGCTTGTTTAAGTCCATACAAAGATTTATGCAACCTGCAAACATAATCTGGTTTGGAATCATCAATAAATCCCTGTGGTTGCTCCATATATACCTCTTCGTCTAAGAAACCATGCAAAAATGCATTAGAAACATCAAGTTGCTTAATAGGCCAATTAAATGTGACAGCCAAGGATAAAACCAGTCGAATGGTGGAAGGCTTAATGACTGGAGAGAACGTCTCATGGTAGTCTATGCCGCTGCGTTGATCAAAGCCCTTAGCCACCAATCTTGCCTTGTACCTATCAATTCTGCCATCAGGTGTTCTCTTGATTTTATAGACCCATTTATTTCTTACAATATGATGGTGTAATGGACGAGGACAGAGAGACCAGGTGCCATTGGCCATTAGTGCATCAAATTCTTCTCCCATTGCTACTCTCCAATTTGGATTTGAGACTGCTTTACTGTAGGAAGTAGGTTCTTGCTCATTAAAAATACTAGATAGTAATTTTAATGGATGGCGAGTGGTGTATAAAACCTTGTAGTCAGGAAACTGTTTTGGCTTAGAGTGACCAGTCTTTGATCGAGTGAGCATGTGAGGTATGGGATTAGAATTTGTATTATTGGGTGGTTGGTGTATTTGGATGGCTTGCTGGTCATCACAGGGTTGGGGGTATGAAGAAGGAGCCGCATGTATGGAAGAATTAATGGTAGGGTGGTCTGATGTGGTGGAGGGTATATGCGTAGGAGATATAGGAATCTGAGTAGACAAAGGAGTAGAGATGGTGAGGGACTCTGCATTAAGAACGTTAGTCAACAAGTTACTAGATAATACTGTATCTGCTAAGTTATGAAAATTACCAGATGATAGATCACTACTCGAACTGGTTGAATTCTGATCTTTATCCTTTGCTGGAAACGTTGTTTCATCAAAGAGCACATTTCTAGAGACATAAACCCGATTGGACTCTAAGTCCAAACAACGATAGCCTTTTTGATTGTTTGAATATCCGAGAAAGACACAACGTTTGCTGCGAAAAGCAAGTTTATGAGGTTGATAAGGCCTTAGTAGAGGATAGCATGAGCAGCCAAAGATCCGTAGTTCAGAGTAACTAGGAGGTTTACCATTTAAAACTTGAAATGGACTACGATTTTGTAGGACTTTGGTAGGTAGTCTATTGATTAAGTATATTGCCGTTTGGAAGGCATCAACCCAAAAATTTGGTTTAAGATGTGATTGTGCTAACAGCGTTACGCCAAGTTCTTGAATGTGACGATGTTTCCTCTCAGCTATTCCATTTTGCTGAGAGGTATGTGGACAGGTTAATCGATGATATATCCCTGATTTTGATAAGAAATCAATGAATTGTTTAGATAAAAATTCTCCTCCATTATCGGTCTGAAACTGTTTGATTGAGCATGAGAATAAATTTTCAGCATGTGCTTTAAATTTAAGAAAAGTAGCAAACACTTCAGATTTATTATGTAAGGGATAAATCCATGAAAACCTTGAAAAATCGTCTACAAATAGAACATAATAACGACAACCACTAATAGATGCAATGGGTGATGTCCAAACGTCAGAATGTACTAAAACCAATGGATTAGTAGTTTGTCGAGTGGAATCTGGAAAAGGCATTTGTTTGCTCTTGCCAAGAGGACAAGTAGAACAAAAAGATGATTTATTTGCTGCTGGTAAAGGAGAAATGCAATTGGAACGTAAAAGATTCTGGAAAACAGCCTGTGAGGGATGTCCAAGCCGGTAATGCCACTGCTCAGCAGAAGTTTTCTCTCCAATGGTGGCTGCTAGACCATGAATTTTGTGAGGGAGACTTAGGTTGCCAGCAATGGGATAAAGACCATTTTCAACTCGTCCGTGGAGTAGAGATCGACCTGTCTGATTCTCCTTCACAGTAAAATCAGATCCAGTAAGTATAAAGTAACAATTGTTTTCTAAACAAAACTTATTAATGGACAGAAGATTAGTAGAGGCATGTGGACAATGTAGGATATTTGATAAACGAAATTTGGTGTTGCCTATTTGTAAGGAGGTGGATCCAGTGCTTTTAATTAACAAACCTGTACCATTTCCTACAGTAACAGTTTCTCCTCCATTGAAAGGCAGTTGGTGAGAGAGATTTTGATCATCGGAAGTGATATGAGCATTAGCTCCACTATCTGCATACCATACTTGGTGCTCAAACTGAGCATTTGATTCAGCCACCATTGCTGCAAGTTCAGAAGGAGGATGACGTCCTTGATATGCAAAATCAAACCTGTGATAACAGTCAATAGCAGTATGACCTGTCCGACCACATATTTGGCATATAGGGCGTGTACCAGTAAAGCCCTGAGATGAAGATGAATGCACAGCAGGTTGTCCTGAGGAACGACCTTGTTGGAAATTGGTTGATCGAGTAGTAGGAACAGGTAGTTTCTTCTTTGGTGGAAACGATGTTTTTCTGTTGGCAGCAAAGGCAAAAGTAGTGTTGGAAGCTACTGCCGGGCGTTGAATATCTAGAAGTGCTTCATGGCTAAGCAATTCAGCACTAAAATCTTCAAAAGTGAAGTCTTTATCCCTGGAAGCAAAGTTAAAAGAAGTTATAAAAGGATTGAACTCCTGGTTGAGACCTCCAAGGATAAACGAAATTAAATCTTGATCATCAATGGACTTCCCAGCTGCTGCAAGTTGATCTGCAATGGATTTCGCACCTTCCAAATATGCAGAACAGGTTTTTGAACCTTGTGTGATAGTCTGCAACTGACGTTTCATATGAGCAATACGAGAACGTGACTGGCTAGAAAATCTGGTTTTAAGAGCAGTCCATACTTGTTTAGATGTGTTTAAACCATACACAGAGGCAACAAGATTTGGATTGATTGAGGATAAGATAATTCCAAGCAAAGCTTGATCTTTCTTATACCAGATTGTATAAGAAGGATTAGGTGAATTATCAGCATTATTTTTCTCAGGGACGGGATCAGAGCCTTCCACGAACCCGAGAAGATCATTGCTGTTGAGGAATGGAAGAAATTGAGACTGCCAGCCCAAGTAATTTGGGCCATCGAGTTTGAAGGATGCGGGTGGTGAGGTGTGGGGGAGATGGAGAGGGTTGCTGATATTGATATTAGATGCAGAGGAAGACATTGTGCGGAAGCAAATCCAGGAAAGAAATGAGCGTGAGCTATTCCGCTCTGATACCAAGTTAGAAAAGCTAGAAAGAAATCTCTGTAATGTGTTTGGCTAACTTACCAAAACACTCTGTATTGAGTTTGAATATATAGATTTACAGCATAACGAATTTGAGCAAAAGATGGAGAAAAACTAGGAACTAAATTAGCCTACAGTTGTCAATTATATCTTTACAGAATTCATAATTCGAAAGAGTCAAACGGTTGGTTACTAGTTGATAATTCAGCCTATGATGTAGCATCAGTTTGTGCAGAAGAATCTGCAGCGGATAAAGGATGATCTTGGACTTCCTTAACAGAAACCTTTACAGGGACATCCCAAATGTATCAGATCATAGATGTAAGTTTCTTTGGTGAATGAATAATGACAATTCTCATAAAAAAAAATAAGTAAATTAAATCTAATAGAATTATTTTGGTATAAACAGACTAATACCAATTCAATCCATATCCTGAATAAAATGTGATCAATTAACCAATCAACAAATTTGTCAATATCACTAATGAAAGATTCTTATACAAGTCGAAACATATAAGTCGTTTAAAATAAATTGATCTAAAGTGGTAAATGACTTGAGTTTGAGGGTATGCTGCTTCAAGTCTAATATTCAAATCTCCTTGGGTGCAAATAAACTCTAGGAGCTGATGGATTGAGAGATTATTCTATTGAGTAACTAGATGTGCACTTGTTGGAATATCCTTGCCTCAGGCCTATGCACCTTCAGAATTAGTCAGAATGCTGTTCTCGAATACTCGGTGCCAATAAAAAAAATTGATAGCTCATTTTTCTAAAGAAAGCATTATTCCAAGTCACAACATACAAGCGGTTTAAAAATATTCCTAAGAATTTGATCATTTCTATTTAATGGTATATAACATTGACAACCAATAATAAAAGAACAATAAATATATTATCTAACTTTCCATTTCTATTTTGATTATGAAATTGCATTGCTCTATGAGAAGAAGGATTGCAAAAAATTTCACAGGAGTGGTGATCACAAGCCACCCTTTGCATGTATAAGCTCGTCACCAATTCAGGTGGACATCACTTTTTTTTCTTTTTTTCTTTTATTTTATTTATGGAAACAGACTTCATTTCATTCAATGAAATCGAAGTTACAGATGTGACTTATCAATACAGGAAAACTCCTGACGACAAGCCTACTTTGGAGCACCCCCGCACACAAATTTCTTTGTGACGAACATTGTCTTAACTTCTATAATCTCTTTCCAAACAAATTTTTTGATATATCTGAGAGAAGAGCGCTCTGTAAAAACAGAACTAAACGACCCTTCTTCCAAAAGAAGAGAAGTACTATCACACCCGTCCTCATTGTCCTCCCAATGAGGAGGAGTACTAACACTCTACCTCCTCCTAAGGGAGTATTGAGACTCTGCTGCTATGGACACCAGGTCCAATAGCCTATTTCTTATTATTTTTTACCTAAAACAAAATAACATAAAACTGCAAATACATACAAAAAGTAGATCTACAAAAAAATACATGGACCGAAGAAAGAAACTGGACAAGTGGGCCCAACCCTTAGGGTTGCATAACTATCTTCTTCCCCCCCCCCCCCCCCCCGGGGCCCTTTTTCTTTCATTTTTTTTTTCTACTTCCTTCCCGTGAGCCCCCATGTTCCTCTTCTGCTAACCGCCTCCCGCCTCCTCCTACCTACCATTGCCACCAACTCGAGTTTCCCCTCCATCTACCATTGCCACCGTCCCTCTCACCATCAGCCATAGCTTCCTCCACCTACCATCGCCCAGCCCTTGCCCTAGACCGCTCGTCAACATCGACAAATTGCTTGTAAGGTGGACATCACTCTTACAAGCAATGTTGTCCACCTTACAAGCAATGTCGATGGTAGATTTGGCCATCACAATGAGAGATAGTTTGTACTTGTCAATAAGGGACGGAACCAAGATATTCAATTTGGTGGGCAAAATTCAAATTTTTTATTTATAAAATATGCCTCATACGATTTATATATATATATATATATATATGAACTTTTGTGATATTTAGAAACTTTGAGGTATACCTATAAACATCCTGCTAACAACCCTATATCTCTTTTAGGTGTGGTTTGAATAGTGACTTTAGATTAGATGAATTGAGATAAAAATTGAATAAAATATTGTTAGAATATTATTTTTTAATATTATTTTTATTTTGATATTTGAAAAAGATGAATTGTTTATTTTATTTTATGTGAAAATTTGCTAAAATTATAATAATAAGATAAAACACGTCTTGAATTCAAACGGGGCTCATGGGTGCATCATGTGTTACTCATCTCACTTCCCTTATTTTTTTTCTCTCTCTTAGTTTATTATTTTTAATTTTGGTCCTCTTATAAATTTTAATTTTAATAAATCTTTGTATATTCTACTTTTGAGTTTGACCACACTAGGGGTGACAAATCGTATTAAGGGGTCGTGTTCCTATTGCGTCAAATTGTGTATATTATACGACATGGGTCAATCCGAACGTGACCCGTAAAACTTAACGGGTCAGATTTTCAGACCCCAACACAACCCAGTAAAATAACAGGTTAATACGACACGATCTATTTTGACCTGTTTATGTAAATGAGTTGACTTGATCCAAATAATCAATTTGACTTGATTAACGTAATTTTACATAAAATTTAAAATCACAATATCTTCCAAAAATATAAAACAAACTACATAAGTCTAAAATTACAATCCAAACAATAGGGAGGCGGTCGTGACTCATGAGAATTGACTCAACTGAACACTAAGAGAAAAAGTTAGGAAATACAAAATAGGATTAAGTATTTTTTGTTTTTAAGTTAAAAATGATATAATTTTAATTTTGAGTAAAAAACTTAATGAGTCACTAACGGGTTAAGCAGGTCAACCCGAACATGACCCATTAAGCTTAACGAGTTAGATTTTCAAACCCTCACGCAACTTGTTAAAATAACGGGTTGACACGACCCGACCCGTTTCAACCCGTTTATGTAAAGGAGTTGAATTGACCTAAATACTCCATTTGACCTGATTAACATAATTTCACATTAAATTTAAAATCACAATATTTTTCAAAAATATAAACTAACTACATAAGTTTAAAATTACAATCCAAATAAAAAAAATAACAAAATTACAATCCAGAGGAAGTGTGAGAAGCGGTTGTGAATCGTGAGAACTGAGAGAGAGAGAGTTAGGAAATACAAAATAGGATTAAAGTATTTTTGTTTTTACATTAAAAATGATATAATTGTAATTTTTAGTAAAAAAAAAAAAAATTAACGGGTCACTAAAGGGTCAAGCGGGTTGATCCGTTAATGAATCGCGTCTTAACAAGCCAGTCCGTTGTGACCCGAATCCGTCAACATCAAACTCAAACTCGTTAATTTCGTGTTGTATTCGTATTGAATTAACGGATCCTATCATATATTGCCACCCCTAGACCACACATAGAAAGAATATCATACTGATGGTTGGCAGATCTAAGAATCATTATGGTATTGAACCCGCAAACGAAATTTTTTTGTATATTTAACACAAAAATTTATGCTATATATGGTCAAATATCTTGTCTACACATATTTATTTGAGAATTGCAACTATATCACTTAAATTATATTTCTCATTTTGTCTCATTACGCGTCAAAATATAAAAAGAGAAAGACTAAGGTTGTTTTTTCTTTTTCTTTTTTTTTTTCTTTTTTTTTTTTTCTGATACATTTTGGGACGAGGGTTTCGAACCCAAGACCTCCATTTTGAAGGCTGAAGGTTTTTTATAATCAGGCCACAGACCTTTGGCAAGGTTGTGTTTAGTTGTTGAATCAAACTTAACTCATCTCAAACCATTCATTGATGAGATTCACTACTTCAATTTCTCATAAAAGTTAAAACTTATCTTAACTTATTTAAAACATTTCAACCTAAAAAACTAAATCCATCTTAAACTTAAAAAAATTAAACTGATCTCAATGGGAGTCATAAAATACAACTATCATAACTCAACTCATCTCAACATACAAATGTGATCTAAAATTCTAGGTTACCATAGGTTTTGTCTAACCTCTTTATGGTTTGTATTTTTTAATGTTTTTTTAATAAATCACGTAATAACACTAGTGAATAGATCAAAATGAGAAAAATAATTGAGGCAGACTAATAATATTTCTCTATCTTTTGTATATTAATTCAAAAGTAAACAAAAATTGCAAATTTTTTTACATTAATTTTCTTACCTTTCCGCCTTCGGTGCGTTTGGGTTTTGCCTAGCTAAACCTCCAGCAGAACTCATTGCTGCACTGACAAGTCACAGAGCATGGGGAAAGGGAGGACGCCGACGCTTCAATCAACAATAGTGTCGCATTCCATCTCAAAACTCAATCCAGGTAACCGTTGATTCAGCTTTTTCGGCAATCAAACCAAATGCTTCGTTTAATTTCCGTTAAGCTGCCCCAACAATTAAGGCGCAGAGCTTCACCAATCTGCCATGGCCACTTGTTCTCAACCTACTCTCTCAAGCCCATCTCAGACCCCCCTAATTCCACGGACCCAAAATCTCTTACAGTTTCTTTCCTCCGAAACTCGTGTGGGTTGTCCTTAGAATTGGCCACTTCAGCTTCCAAGAAGCTCAACATTGAGAACGTAGAGAATCCCAAATCCGTTCTGAATCTGTTGAGAACTCACGGTTTGACGCAGAACCACATCAGACACTTAATTAGTAGTCGTCCATTATTGCTTTCGGCCGATTTAGGAAATACCCTTAAGCCCAACATGGAGTTGTTTAAATCCTTAGGGTTCTCTGGCGCTAACCTCGCCAAAATGCTCACCAAATACCCAAAATTGCTAGAAAGTGATGCATACGGTGCTGTTGAGTTTTTTAGAGCACATGGTTTTAGTGATAAGCAAATAAAAACTTTGACTATAAAGTGTCCCGAACTTTATGTGTATAATGCTCAAAAGATTCTTCAGCCAAAGTTGGAGTTTTTCAAATCGTTAGGTCTTTCAGATCTTGAAATTACAAAGCTTTTATCCGTAGACCCGTATATTCTAACAAGGAGCCTCGAAAAACAAATCATTCCTTGTATTCAAGACCTTAGGCGGTTTCTCGGAACTGATGAGAATGTCTTAAAGGCTCTAAGGAGATGTTACGGAGTGATTCAATCAGACGTGGAGCATATATTACAGCCCAACATCAATAAGTTGATAAGCC
This sequence comes from Pterocarya stenoptera, assembly GCA_003123785.1. Lineage (NCBI taxonomy): Eukaryota > Viridiplantae > Streptophyta > Magnoliopsida > Fagales > Juglandaceae > Pterocarya > Pterocarya stenoptera. The sequence goes on along the minus strand of QEOT01003753.1, from coordinate 13,168 downwards.
ATGGTGTTCCCCAGTCATTAGTTTTGAAACTCTTCTTTATAAGACCATTGTCATTAAATAGTACCTGTGGCAATCGGTTTAGTGAGATTGTTAATGAAATTATGAAATTGGGTTTTGATCCCAATTGTCTGAAATTTGTTCTAGCCATCGTGTCCATGTCACTAAATAGTAAAACACTGTGGGAGCAGAAGGTGGAAGCTTTTAGAAGTTTTGGTTTGTCAGACGATGAGATTTGTTCAGCATTCAAGCGGCAACCCTTGTGCATGGCTATTTCGGAGAAGAAGATCAAGAAAATGATGGGTTTCTTTGTGAACAAACTGAAGATGAAGCCTTCTGTGATCTCCAAGAATCCGAATCTTCTACTGCTTAGCTTGGAGAAGCGGATTATTCCGAGGTGTTCAGTTCTGCAAGTTTTGATGTTGAAGGGGTTGATCAAGGAAGATACTAGTATTGTTTATATGGTTACAATGGTTGAGAAGGACTTCATGAAGAGATTAGTGAGCAAGTATCGAAAAAAGGTTCCCGATGTTGTTAGAGCACACCAAGGGAAGATAGAATTTCAAGGGCTCCCCATAGCCATGGAAATGTGACGACTTTGGATATAATCAAATGCGGGATGCCTAAAGATCATGAGTTCAGATTTACGTCAACATATCTGCAGTTGGACGTTTATCTTCGTCTGTGGAATTGAATGGCAAAACATTTTGCGGAGTTGTTTCAGCAACTCTTTATGGCGATCTATCTTTGTTGTTCACTTTAGGTGAGAACTAGAAACTTGTCAATGTTGAGGTGAACGTTCCATGCTTACAGTGGACCTTGTCTGCCTTGGTGAAGCAAACCCTGGCCTTTTTTCTTTAGAGCATTTCAAATGTTGAGGCATTCTGGTATGTTTAGGTGTGGGAAGACTGTGTGGCCTCATGATCACATAAAATCTTTATGTTTCTTTCTCTTTAGATCTAATGTAAATCCACAAATCCAAGCTTCAACTTGGAGTCGAAGTCAATGATCGCTCTATTGGAGTCGGAGTCCTCTGATTCAGAGTTGGACTCCAACTCCGAGTCAAGGTGAACTCCAATTCCGTTCCAAACATTTTGTTTGGGCACGAAGTTGGAGTTGCTACTCAAAGTTAGGTTTTTGACCCTTTTTCCTGCACTTTATCAGCACCCAAATAGAAAAAGAATAGTCAAATTAGCCAAAAATACAACCTAAGAATCTCTCAAATACAACTATAAGGACCCAGATTTGTCATCAAACATGACACAGAGACAGACAGGAGACTGTCTTGAAATACCAGCATAAGCACAAAAGACAAGGATAACACTGTTTCAAATACATCCAGCATCGCATTCTAGCCAATTTACCATCGCTTCTACTGCCAGCTTGTTCCTCTTTCACCTCGTCCAAATTTGGTGTTTAGATAAAACTTAAGGTTAAATATTAATACCAAAGCTTTGGTTTGATTTGTAGATACGATTCATCTTTATACTCTCAATTTTAATAAATTTTGGACATCCTGTTATCTTCGTTATCTTTCTAAATGAATAATGGACAGAGAATTCATTCTAATGACTACAAAAATTAAACGTGTGCAATTATAAATCTAAAAATCAAAGCAACCATTGGAAAATAGTCAAAACCTAAGAACCCTTACTGTCATAAAGTTCTCTTTTTTCTCGTTTATCTCCATTGTTCTTCTTCTGTAGAGGGCAAAACAAACGACAATGTTCTTCTTCTATCCTTGTGTGTGGTGTAGGCAGACGAGTGGCAGGAAAAGCTTATAGAAAAATGCAAACTTTATATTTATCTTTTTAATTTAAAACTTTTACTAATTAAGTTTTGGGTGGTCTGTGAAAATGTTAAATATAATTTTAGAGTTCCGTATACTTTGAATAAAAATAATATTCACGGCTGAAATATTAGTTTTTTCACGTAAATTAAATTTGTCCATTTCATTAAATAGAAATGCATGGGACTTGTGGTTGAACAACTAGGGAAGGTTTGAATATTGAGCTGAAATGATATGAAAGTTAAATAAAATATTATTAAAAATATTATTTTTTAATATTATTATTATTTTGAGATTTGAAAAAGTTGAATTGGTGATTGTATTTTTGTGTAGAAATTTAAGAAAATTATAATGATTAGATAAAATGAGATTAAATTAGATGGGATGAGATTAAATAAGCAAAAAAAATTTTTATATCCAAACTTCCCGCTACGAAATGGGTGCTTGGGCTGCTCTCGGGTGGCCCTAATGCAGAAATCACTGCTGCACTAAAAAGTCATAGACTCATAGTATAGGGACATTCAGTACTGTTCATCCAGGTTTCAGCCTGAAAATCTAGAAACACTCGGACCGGAATCTGGATTTCAAACCCGAGCTAGAACCGGGACTGGAACTCCGATGAATCCGAATTTTTTAAAACCTGGATTCCTTTATTTTATTTTTATTTTTTTAAATCTGCCTTGAGAACAAGTTTGTCCTGTTTTTTTTTTTTTTTTTTGTTCTTTCGGTTTTTGCCCGTCTGTTAACTTCATTTAATCCTGATGTTAATGTTATTTTAGCGTGTAGTTAGTTTGCTGAGAATAGAAGACCAGTCCTAAGGGACAGTGAGGAGGCCATGTTTCTATGCATTTTAAAATTTTGTGTTTTTTATTTCAAGTATTTTAAAATCATTTTAATATTATTTTAAAAAAATTACAAAGTCATTAAAAAGAATTTTGCTACGCACAATTATTTTTGCGTATTTTTTACGCACTCCATTGATGTGAGTGGTCAAAACAGTTATTTTATATTAAAAAATGACGCCATCAATCACATTAATAAAAATATGTAAAGAGTACGCAAAAATAATGTGTATAAAATTTTTGTTAGCGATTTTCCGTGTTGCAATCATCTCAAAACTCGATCAAGGTAACCATCAATTCAACTTTTTCCACAATCAAACCAAATGCCTCGTTTAATTTGCATAAAAGCGCTGACCAACAATTAAGGTGCAAAGCTTCGCAACCTAGTCATGCCAACTTTTACTCAAAGCATTCATATTTTTTTAGTAAATTTCTTCGCTAAATTTTAGTTGAAAGTAATAAATTTTACTTGTATTTCAAAAATTTCTATTCTATTAAAATAATATTGATCTACTCTTTATTTATTATTTTTTCTACTCATTTCTTTGTATATCTTTAGCTACTAATTTTTGTCTTACAGGGAAAGAGTGGAAGAAAAAATTTTAACTTTTTTTTTTTCACATTTTGTAATTATTTGTCGTATCCATGTTTTTTTATTTTTCATCTGTAATGATTTTTTTAAACTACTTATCTCTCTAAACAATAACATTTTCAAAATCAATACTTTCATAACAATAATATTTTAAAAAACCCATATTTTCACAAATGGTCAATTTTCTTAAAAAAAAAAATGGAACATCGCAAAGGGTAACATTTTTTTTTTCAAATTTTAACTATAACAAATAGGAAAATTTATTTATCATCATCTTCTCAACATTCCTTGATGTATTATTAAATGATAAGTTTACAAGTAAAACATAATAAATAGTTTTCAATAATTTAATACCATATCATAAGATGATGAGATAATGATGGTAAAAGAGATGATCAGTAGCATTATTCTAACAAATATGAGCATTGGGCATGAGTGAAAGTATAGATGATTAAAAGAATAATTTGTTTTATTGATTAGAATAAAATATTTGTAAAAAATGATTTAGAGATTAATAGTCGCTCCCTATATGTTCTGTTCAGATCCCAAAACTTCTACCTAAAATAATCATCTCAATTTTGCTCATCATTGTTTACCTATTGCATTCTTTTAGTTTCTCAGTGATAATGGGTGACAGTATTTTGCCTAAATAGTATACAAAAACGATAATACTAAATATTCAAGCCATATTATATCTAATAAGTACATGAAATCCAATAGAATTATTTTGTTGTATCCAAACTAAGGGTCATGCTATTGCCCCCGCTGGGCTGTAGTAGTGTTTTTTCATGCGTTTTTTTTTATATTTTAAGTTATTTTTTATATAGATTTTTAATACTTTTAAATATTTAAAAAAAAAATTAGAATATCATTAAAAAACACTTTCTTGACCAAAAAGTTAAAAGAAATCATTAAAAAATATTTTACTTCCTCATTAAGAAAATATTTTTTAATAATATTGTGAATATTTTTTATTTTTTAAAAAATATTTAAAATTGTTAAAAAAATCTATATAAAAAAAGAATTTAAAAAAAAAACACATAAAAAACACTTCTAGAGCCCAGCGGGAGTTCTAGCGTTTTTCCCAAACTAATACCATTCCAACACATTCCATGAATAAAATGTGATCAATTAACGAACCAACAAATTTGTCAATATTACTGATGAAAGATTCTTATTCATAGATGGTTTATTAAATTAAATTGATAAATTTGTCGATATTACTGATGAAACATTCTTATTCATAATGGTTTATAAAATTAAATTGATGTTTCCTTTTTTAGTAAAGAAAGACTTATTCCAAATCACAACATATAAAAAAATTTGATAAATTTTGTATTGAATGATATATAACATCGACATACCAGCAACAATAAAAGAACAAAACTAAATTATCTAGCAATCCATTTCGATTTTAATTATCTGTGTTAAAAGAAGGATAGCTAAATATCTCATTGGTGCTTACAAGCCACCCTTTTGCATGCAAGAGCTCTAGCACTCTCTTACCATGTCAGTGGTGGATTTGACCATCACAATGAGTGATGGCTTGTACTAGTGAGTAGTCAATAAGGGACGGAAACAAGATATTCAATTTGGGGGCAAATTTAATTTTTATAAAATATACCTCATATATAAATTATTTACTCTTTTTTCTTTAAGTGATTTTTAGAAACTTTGAGATATACCCGGTCCATCTTGTAGACAGCTCTTTACTCTTGATGCGGCTTGCAAACACCGCATCTCACAAAGGCACTTGCGCTGCTTGCTATAAATATCATTTCTATTAAAATAAACCGGGGTGCATTTTCTAACATTTTGGGTCCAATGTGTTGTGGCTCGTGAAATGATTGATGGGTGCAAGTGTAACAAAAGGTGGCTTTGGGTTGTGCTTGGCATTGGGTGCAAGTGAGGAGGTCAATGCTTCTTCAATCAATTCAATAGCATCACATTCTATCTCAAAACTCAATCCAATTTGTTAATGTCGTGTTTTGTATGCCTTTGACCAGGTTCCAGCACCTCGGATCTTGAGTTTTTGATCTGCACAATTAAGAAAATATAGAGAGTGGGGGGACTTGGTGGAGATCGGGGAGTCTCCAATGCTAAAGTCAGCATATCTCCTTAGTAGTTTGTGTGTGAACTTAGAGGAATTAAAGATAGTTCTTTGTACTTGGGAGTCGGTTTTTATACTAGGTTTCTGGGTGGGGACAACTCACACTTGGCTTTGGGGAGTCCATGTCACTTCAATTGTTCACTTAGTCAGAATCTTTTAATGCGGCGTAACTTTTGAGATGTGTCATTAATGCGGCATAAAGTCTGAGGAGTGGCGCTATTAATGCGGCTCAGCTTTCTGACTCGCTTTACCTTGCAGATGTTCTCTGCTAAGCCTCTCCATGTCTGCTGTAAGGAGATCATGGACTCTTCATATTTCCCGTACACTTGTTTGTGTAGGTTTCCTAGGGTAGGGTGTCATCGAGAAGGTATGAGGGCGGCGAGTCTCATTTACCCCTATCACCCGCTTTCCCTATGTGCGAATTGCTTTATGGGTGAGTTTCGCTCATAGACCAAGTACTCTGTAAAAGTCCACTAACTCTTTCTAGAGGATGGACGTTGGGCTTGACTAGACTTAGCTAGACTTTTTAACTTACATCCCCATTAGTCACTCATGAGCTTACTATACGTGCCGAGAAGGGAAAAAAACCTCTTACACAATAACCAATGATTCAGCTTTTTCGAAAACCAAATCAAATGCTTCATTTAATTTCCGGGAAGCTGCCCCAACGGTTCAGGCACATAGCTTCAACAATATGCCATGGCCACTTGTCATAAACCACCTCTCTTAATGTTAGGGAGCACACTAAATATACACTTAAAATATGCACATCAGTAAAAATGATTTTTTTTCCCTTTTAAATATTTTAAAAATACCCTTACTCATTAATTTTTTTTTACAAATAATCACTTTTTTAAACATTAAAAAAATTAAAATATATAAATAAGCATATTTGATTCTTAGCCATTACCAGCATTTTCCTTTTCTAAATTCTTAGCCATTGGTTTTCTTACCTCTTGGTTGCCTTTGGGGCCTTGGGCTGCGCTTAGCTGAACCTCCAGCAGAAATCATTGCTGCATTGAGAAGTCGCAGAGCATGGGGAAAAGGAGGACGCCGACGCTTCAATCAACAATAGTATCGCATTCCATCTCAAAACTCAATCCAGGTAACCATTGATTCAGTTTTTTCGGCAATCAAACCAAATGCTTCGTTTAATTTCCGTTAAGCTGCCCCAACAATTAAGGCGCAGAGCTTCACCAATCTGCCCTGGCCACTTGTTCTCAACCGCCTCTCTCAAGCCCATCTCAGACCCCCCTAATTCCACGGACCCAAAATCTCTTACAGTTTCCTTCCTCCGAAACTCGTGTGGGTTGTCCTTAGAATTGGCCACTTCAGCTTCCAAGAAGCTCAACATTGAGAACGTAGAGAATCCCAACTCCGTTCTGAATCTGTTGAGAACTCACGGTTTGACTCACAACCACATCATACACTTAATTAGTAGTCGTCCATTATTGCTTTCGGCCGATTTAGGCAATACCCTTAAGCCCAACATGGAGTTGTTTAAATCCTTAGGGTTCTCTGGCGATAACCTCGCCAAAATGCTCACCAAATGCCCAATTGTGCTAGAAAGTGATGCATACACTGCTGTTGAGTTTTTTAGAGCACATGGTTTTAGTGATAAGCAGATAAAAACTTTGACTATGAAGTGTCCCTCATTGTATACGTATAATGGTCAAAAGATTTTTCAGCCAAAGTTGGAGTTTTTCAAATCGTTAGGTTTTTCAGATCTTGAAATTACAAATCATATATCGGTAGAGCCGTATATTCTAACAAGAAGCCTCGAAAAACAAATCATTCCGTGTATTCAAGAGCTTAGGCGGATTCTTGGCACTGATGAGAATGTCTTAAAGGCTATAAGGAGATGTTACGGAGTAATTGAATCAGACGTGGTGCATATATTACAGCCCAACATCGATACGTTGATAAGCCATGGTGTTCCCCAGTCATTAGTTTTGAAAGTCTTCTTTATAAAACCAAAGTCACTGCTTATCTGTGGCAATCGGTTTAGTGAGATTGTTAATGAAGTTATGAAATTGGGTTTTGATCCCAATTATCAGTCGTTTGTTCAAGCCGTCAGGTCCATGGCACTAAATAGTAAGCCACTGTGGGAGCAGAAGGTGGAAGCTTTTAGAAGTTTTGGTTTGTCAGAAGATGAGATTTGTTCAGCATTCAAGCGGCAACCCTTGTGTATGGCTATTTCGAAGAAGAAGATCAAGAAAATGATGGGTTTCTTTGTGAACAAACTGAAGATGAAGCCTTCTAGGATCTCCAAGAGTCCGAATCTTCTACTGTATAGCTTGGAGAAGCGGATTATTCCGAGGTGTTCAGTTCTGCAAGTTTTGATGTTGAAGGGGTTGATCAAGGACGAGATTGGCATCCTTTCTATGGTCGCAATGGCCGAGAAGGAATTCATGGTGAAATTTGTGAGCAAGTATTAAAATGAGGTTCCTGAAGTTGTTGGAGCGCACCAAGGGAAGATAGAATTTCATGGGCTCCCTATAGCCATGGGGATTGCCTAAAGATCATGAGTTCAGTTTTGGAGGTGTCTCAGAAACTTTGTATGGTAATCGTCCTTGATTTTGATTCCTTTTATATTTGCCCCTCAATTATCATTTTACTCTTTGGATTTGCTCTTATTATCAAAACGATTCATTTGTCCATATCCATCTAAAAAGAAAATATTGAGAATTCCATGTACCCATGGAGCTACCTCATATGGCCTCAAATATTAATACATGTCCCAAATCTGACCACCTCAGCCTTAGAAAATAAAGATGATGAAATAAAAATTCATAAAAAATTCAGCCCTAGTAATACAGGACACATAAATTTTGTGAATGTGGATTATTGAGTCGACACTCAATAATTGACGATCGTAGTTGTGGATTGTGCTAGTGTTAAAATTTTGTGATTTGGGGTTCTAAGGTTCTGTTTCAACTTGCAAGGACCAGTAAATAGGGTAATGTTTGCTTTCTTATAATGCTTTTGTAACCTGTAATTCAAGGGATTGTTTGCCCGCACAGAATATTTCCAATGCTTGTTAGTCTTACCAGAAGAGAGGAGAAAAGAAAAAAGAAACAGAAAAAAAACGAAAATGCTCGGCTTATCTGAAACTTCATTTAGTTGAGAAAGGGGAAAATATAAAGAAATAAATGAAAATTTTGTGCAAATAATTTTTATTATTTTTTATAATTTGAAAATGAAGGAATTGAAATAACTATAAGTCATGTCCTCCCACGGCTTAGGGTGGAGGAGTTCCAACTCATTCCTGCTACAACCTGGGTTGATTAAAAGACACATAATTTGTATGCATATATTTATATATTGGCAGATTCATAAGAAAGTGATGTTTTGGTCATTAATAGTGTTCAGACAAAGTAAGTTTACTCATATGTAATATGTAATACTCTGGTGTGTGTATAACCCTGTTCTTACCTCTCATGTTTAGTACATTGGATTAGGCTTCTTCCATAAAAATATATGGCCATTTTTTTAAGGTGCTGTTATTTCTAGAAAAAGTAGCAAATTCATGTATTAATACTGAAGTGCAGGATGATGCTTCCATATCGTGGAGAAAAAGGAAGAAGCACTTTTTACCAGAAACTGCACAGTTTTCATGCCAATGCACATTTTTATATTGTCTCTCTCATATTGACTTCCGATACGGAGATGAACAGTTTTCATGCCAATGCCAATGCACAGTTTTCTGATTTTGCTGGTTTATGATGGGTTGAAATGTTTGATTGTGCAGATTTTGTGATGGAGTTAGTCTACATACAGTTCCCAAATGGGGACTGCTCATGCAAGTCCATACAATTATAACTTTGTTATGGTGGTGTAACTCTGTTCTCACCTCTCATGTTTAGTACATTGGATTAGGCTTCTTCCATAAAAATATATGGCCATGTTTAGTCCCCCACTCAAGACTGCAAATAGAATTTCTCTTTGTTGTGATGGGCTGAAATGTTATGAACAAAATGTTCAGGATCCATTGCCCATAGTTCATAGTCTCTATCCATTGTCTTTGTTTTTAATTTTTGGTGATGGGTGGTGTTTTAATTACCTGCTGTGAACTGTAGAATTGGGCAGTGAATTGTGGAATTAGATGTTGTGGAATGCTGCAGCGTTTTACTGATTGATGCAATTAGATGTTGTAATTTTATTGTCTCTTGTGTAAAGAGTTGTTTTGTTAGGATTTTTACTGTTTGTCTCTACCAATCATATGTTAATTATAATTTGATAATTAATTAACATATGATTGGTAGAATTGTAAAATATGACAAAAATAAATTATGAAAAAATATTATTATTAAATTAATAATATTTTATTATTATTTTGACTAATAGATGAATAATTTAACGTGGAAACAGGTTTTGAGTGGTATAGCCAAATGTAAAAACTTGTGATGTTATACAAATTATGACTTTGCATTTGCATAATCAAATGCTAATATTCGCGTGCATCATTTGTTACTCATCTCACTCCCCTTAATTTTTTTCTCTCTCTTGGTTTATTATTTTTAATTTTTGTCTTGTTATAAATTTTAATTTTAATATTAATAAATCTTTGTATATTCTACTTTTGAGTTTGACCACACAGAGGAAGATTGTTATGATCGATGATAGGCAGACCTAAGAATTATTCAACCCAAAAATGAAAATGTATTAAATATTTAACTAGAAAATTTGTCATATATTGTCAAGGTTGACACTAAAGTTTCCGAAGAATTCGGATAAGTGTATTTTTTTAAATGTATTTTTTTAATAATCTTAAACATTTAAAAAAAATCACAATATCATTAGAAAATACTTAATCACTAAAAAAAAAGTGTCGGGACCTATTATCAAGACACTAAAGCTCTGTTTGGATAATGAAATGAGATGAGATGATTTTAGTTGAAGTTGAATAAAATATTATTATAATTTTTTTTAATATTATTATTGTTTTAAAATTTGAAAAAATTGAATTATTTATTATATTTTATGTAAAAAATTAAAAAAGTTGTAATGATGAGATAGAACTGTTTCTCTATCCAAATACTGCCCTAGAATTTTCCTATGGTCAAATATCTTGTCTACACATATTCTCGAAAAGTACTACTTCCACCAATAAATTTCATCAATAAAACTCACCAATTGGGTTTTTTTTTAAATTTTTTTATTCAGTGGTTAAATAAGTATTTTTAATAAATTTGCGATTTTATTATTTTTTAAATGTTAAGGGGTTTAAAAAAAATTTTGAAAAAATAAAATCCTATGTTACTCAAGCTGTATAACTCAGTTTGCCTAATTGAAGTAATTCTGAAAACACAAAAAGAAAAAACTAAAATCCTACGACGTTTTCTCTAACCCCTTTATTGCTTGTGTTTTTAATATTTTTTTCAATAAATCACGTTTTACCACGTGTTAATAGATCAAATTAAGAGTATAATTGAAGGGACATAATAATATTTCTCTATTTTTTTATACTATTTCAAAAGTAAACAAATGTTGCAAATTTTATAATTGTATCTTCGTTTTTTTAATATTTTAATCAGTGCAAATGATATTTTTCTTTTTAAGTATTTTTTAAATATTTTTAATCATTAAAAAAATAACAAATATAAATTTAGAAATAGTCACTTTTTTATTATTAAAAAAAATTAAAATATATAAATGAGCATATATAATTCTTGAATAATGCTACACGCCCCGCTGAGAGCTCTCGGGTGTAGACTTGTTTTTTGATTTATTTTTTTAAAAAAAAATTTTATATAGATTTTTTTAACAATTTAAATATTTAAAAAATAAAATAAATTCATAATATTATTAAAAAATACTTCCTTAATCACGAAGTAGAATAACAAAATATTTTTTTATTATTTTTTATTCTACTTCGTGATTAATGAAGTGTTTTTTAATAATTTTTTTTACTTTCTGATTAAAGAAATGTTTTTTAATAATATTTTAAATTTATTTTATTTTTTTAAAATATTAAAAATTATTAAAAAAAATCTATATAAAAAAACTTTAAAAAAATACATCATAAAGCTACACCCCAGTGGAGCCCCCAACGGGGACTGTAGCATGACCCACAATTCTTAGCCTTTACTTTTCATTATGGGTGATGCTATATCTTCCGCTGGGGTGTAGCACACATTTTTTAATGTGTTTTTAAATTTTTTTTATATAATTTTTTAAATATTTTTAAATATTTAAAACATTATTAAAAAACACTAGTTTAATTAAAATGTTAAAAAAATATTAAAAAATAATTTCTTAATTATTAAGTAAAATAAAAAATATTTTTATGATTAAAAAAGTACTTTTTAATAATATTGTGAATTTTTTTTATTTTTTTAAATATTTAAAATTATATAAAAATTTTTTTAAAAAATACATAAAAATATATGTATTACACCCGGCGGAACTCGGAGCGGGAATTATCATTTTCCTTTCATTATTCGTCTTGCCTCTTGGGTGCATTTGGGGCCTTGGGCTGTGCTTATTAGCTGAACCTCCAGCAGAATCATTTCTGCACTGAAAAGTCACAGAGCAATGAGCATGGTGAAAGTGAGGAGGCCGACGCTTCAATCAGCAATAGTATCGCATTCCATCTCAAAACTCAATCCAGGTAACCATTGATTCAGCATTTTTCGGTAATCAAACCAAATGCTTCGTTTAATTTCCGTTAAGCTGTCCCAACAATTAAGGCGCAGAGCTTCACCAATCTGCCATGGCCACTTGTTCTCAACCTACTCTCTCAAGCCCATCTCAGACCCCCCTAATTCCACGGACCCAAAATCTCTTACAGTTTCTTTCCTCAGAAACTCGTGTGGGTTGTCCTTAGAATTGGCCACTTCAGCTTCCAAGAAGCTCAACATTGAGAACGTAGAGAATCCCAACTCCGTTCTGAATCTGTTGAGAACTCACGGTTTGACACAGAATCACATCATACAATTAATTAGTAGTCGTCCATTATTGCTTTCGGCCGATTTAGGCAATACCCTTAAGCCCAACATGGAGTTGTTTAAATCCTTAGGGTTCTCTGGCGATAACCTCGCCAAAATGCTCACCAAATACCCTACTGTGCTAGAAAGTGATGCATACACTGCTGTTGAGTTTTTTAGAGCTCATGGTTTTAGTGATATGCAAATAAAAATTTTGACCATGAAGTGTCCCGTTTTGTATACGTATAATGCTCAAAAGAATCTTCAGCCAAAGTTGGAGTTTTTCAAATCGTTAGGTTTTTCAGATCTTGAAATTACAAAGCTTTTATCCGTAGAGCCGTATATTCTAAAAACGAGCCTCGAAAAACAAATCATTCCGTGTATTCAAGAGCTTAGGCACTACAAAAAAAATCATTAATACCGGCGTTCGATAAGCGCCGGAATCTGTTCACAAAACGCCGCTAATTAAGTAGTGGCGGTTTTTTGCCGGCATAACTAGC
>QEOT01003752.1:5023-17978 GCA_003123785.1 Pterocarya stenoptera | reverse complement strand
AATCATTGCTACACGGCAATGGCCTAATCTGGGGCACGACAATTGGATGGAGATCAAGGTGATTGACCCCACATGCATATATTACATAATGGGAATTTTTTTTTTCATTTTTTTATTTTTATTGTCAAAATTGTTTAGGTAAATAATTAGGTCATGATTAATTATTTTTATAAGTTAAACGGGGAAGAATTACTATATATATAAGCATGCCAGATTATACATACATTTACTTCATTGAGCTTTACTATTTATCATCTCCACACACCACATAATATATTTATTTTTTATTTTTCTTTTCTTTTCTTTTCTTTTTTCTAAATTAATTAAATTTTTCTACTCATCATCTATACACCATATATTTGGTAAAATTAACAAATTTTACAATAATCAGAAAATCCAAGTAATCTATTCAAATCAAAGAAATTTAATTGAGATCCGTTTGTTTATTTCTTATTTATTTATATTTATGTTTCTTTTCAGGCCATTTTTATCTATTGGGCTTAGCCCAATCCGATTCATAACCTTTTGTGTTTGAATTGAAAAAATAGAACGCAAAACAGAACGGGCTACTTTCCGCGGGCCACTACTGACATTCAAGATGACCAAACAATCTCTTTAATATTTCTTGTTATTTTGGTACCCGCAATAGCGTCGGTACCGATCCCAAGTACTGCTAAACACTTCCGAATTTACTATTTTAGGTCAATATTCTTTTCTGTGTTGTAAAATTTAATTAAAGAGAAGTAGTAACAAAATTAAAAGATTATAATATAAAACTAATTCTCCAGAAGTTCAATATTACCCCTTTCGAATTTTTTGTATCGTAGAAATTATCCCCAACACCCTTTTATATAGGCATAAGAGGATAAGAAATATGAAAGTATCTTGATACATGAATTAATGAAAGATATTGATGAGTTCAATAGTTTCAAGTGTTGACATGAATGAGCTTCAATTCTAGGGTTGCGTTTGGATGTTAAATTGAGTTCAGTTGAGTTGAGTTCTTTATGAATAGTAGTGAGTTGAGTAGTTGAGGGAGTTATATGAAGGCCATCTAAACTGAATTTAAAGTGTGTTTGGATGTTAAAATAATTTGAGTACTTTTTTTGAAAAATTGAAAAAGGCTATGTGTACACACAACAAGAAATCAGACATTTTTTAGCGCTCAAATTGTCGCAAATATCCTTCAAATCGCCGCATTTGACCAATTTCGACGATTTTTAATCGCTACCGGTTTGACAAAATCCTAAAGCCGGTGTTGATCAATTTCAGCGATTTTAAAAACTCGTTGAGAAAATGATTTTTTTCGGCGACATCTAGTCGCCGCAAAAATCATTAAATATCGCCAGAAATGTTGGTCTCGGTGTCCCACTAAATCACCAAGAAACAATAAATGCAACGAAAAATGCCGTTGCAAATGTGAAATTAGTCGCCGCAAATAATCCATATTTTTACCAGCGATATGATATTTTCGTCACTTTTTTTTATTTCCCGTGAACAATTATCGCCGCTAATATAGAATTATTCGCCGCAAAAATGCTATTGTGACAATTTTGGTTATCGTCGAAACAGCTAATGCCCGTATAATCAATTTTTTACACATAAAAATCGCCGAAATTGTTGTTTTTATCGATTATTTATATATCTAACACTCTTGCGGCGAACAATAATCGCCGGAATTGATCTTCTTTGTTTTTTTTTAAGCCTAGAGACGTTGGTTGGCCTTCTATTTCACACTTCATCTAATGTATAAATGTTTATCTTGCTAACACAATATTTATCTTATTTCAGGTCAGTCACTAAACATTATTACTTGAAAAAGCATTAGTTTCAAGTAATATTGTTTGAGTGAATGACTTGAAATAATAAGATAAATATTGTGTTAATAAGAAAAACTGCGCGCACTTAATGTTGTCATGTAAAATAATATTGTTTCATTACTATATAACACTTATAGTGTTTATCCAACAGTACCCATGCCTTATGATATTAAATACTTAAAAATAGGAAACATAAAGGAAAAAAATTGAACTTTCATTATACATGCCTAGAGAACACGTAGGATTCCCATTTTCAAATCTTTGAGCACCATTTCCATCCAATTTAATAAATTAATAACATTCAATTCATCCATTGAGGTGGAGAATTCACATTAATGTAGTTATGGGGTTTATACACTGAGGTGGACCAATCGGAACCCAAAACTTAAAACTACACTACTAAATATTGAGAATACATCATTCAAATATGTCAACTGCTGCTCCTCTATCTTTATAAATTATATCTAGTCAGATATAACAATATGCACCTGGGCATGAGGGGTGGGCAGAATAGCTCCTTACAAGATTGAATCAATGCCCTTATACTTGTGGGATATTTGATATTTCCATCTGGACAAACACCAATCTGACAGTTATAGATAAAATGCATCAATACACGCCATTAGAGCAATTATAAAAGAGCAGTGCATTCACAGCGTTGAGAATTGAGGGAAATAAAATATATATAAAAACGTTCTATTTGTTTAAACCAACATAATGTCAGCAACGGAAACATGTTAAGCAAACCTCAATATGAGTAATCCATCAATCACTTCCAATATCCAACACCCAGATTTAGATGTTGGGGCTTATAAAAAAACGACAACTAAGTATGATCCCATGCCAAACCACCCACCACTCCCACTGCCCCTCCACTTCTCTTGTCACTTTTATCAAAGCCAATTATAGTCATTGATGAGCCAAAAAAAGGCACCAAGAAGACAGATTTATAAACAAACTTTAAAGAAAAAAGCATAAACTAGGGGAAAATTCTTGTCATTGAAGTACTCAAACAAGACAAAAGACTAAAGATGTCCTTGAATAAGAAAAAAAAATTATAAGGGAACCATAAACAAATGAAGCAAGCTATATAGAGAGGAATTTTAATAAAAGCAGGTACAAACCTTTTATGCTGCAGTTTACTTCAGCATCACCATTCACAATTTTCTATAATGACAGTTGCATGCACAGTCGCTCCTTAAATCTTGAAGACTGAATGCAAATGACTTTTTTTCTGAGGAAATGCAACAAATTTGCCTTTTGCACTCCATTCAACTATTATAAAGCAAAAACTTACAATAAGCAAGGTGTCATATTATAGATGAAAGGGAAAAAACACTACATGTCACATTCTTTTTCATACACTTTATTGGGGTTTGATGCCAATACCTCCAAAGACAAAATCTAGCAAAGTCAAAGCATATGTTACTTAACTTTCAAGAAAATCCTCAAATTTCTGGAATGACTGGGACGACAAACAATTTAAAGTGTGAATATTGAAAAATTATTTGTAGCTTACTCATTTTTGTGTTGATGTATTAAGAAGTTACTATGAAGTTCAAGATAGTAATGGAACTTCAGAAAACTGCCATACTAGCTTATGCAGAAAATGCAAGGAAGAATAGAGGTAAGGTCTCACGAGGTGGAAACCATACCTATTACTCATGTCCAGTCTAGAATCATGTATCCCAGAAAATCAGTTATTCAAACCAAACTCATTCAAAATATTGTAAAATTATCATTTAATAAGATGTCTATGAGCAACTTTACATACAAAATAAGGGCTACCCTCTACATACCTTTTAAAAGGAGCTAATGCAGTCCAATTGGAGATTTTAACAAGCCTTCTAGGCATAACAAAAAAAAATTGTATTACCTATTCTGAATCTGTACATGCACATCACAACTAATAAGCATTCTAATATTTGCTATAAAATAGATGATTTAAGAGATTTTTAGTAAAACCTTCTGTATTGGACCAATATATTCAGTTTACAACAGCTCAATTCTTCATTGCACTTTATTTTTTAGAGTCAAAACCACTTGTAACTACAGTAGACCCTTTTTCAATCACACAATAATATAAAAAAGAAGCGTAAAGGAAGTGCTGAAATTAAAAGGATTAAAAAAATAATTGGGTTAATCCTTGAATTTCATTTCACAGACGGTGCAGCACCTCAACAGAACCAACTTTCACTCCAATCTAAGAGTGTTTAAAATCATATGATTGTGCCCAAGTATTCAAATAACTCACCTGCAAACTAACCATAAATCACGCAGCAAGTGCAACAATTTCATTGCCAATATAAGTGGAGATGCCAAAATTGATACAAGCAAGGCTCCTACGAGAATGAAAATATGTTGCAAGGAGTTAATTTAATAATCGTTGAGCACTTGATATGTATAGAAGAATATATTTATACTCTTCATTCGACTATTTCATATAGTTAGAAAGAACAAATTCAAACTGTAGTATGTTGACCCTAACAGAATGAATAAGCACTAACCCTAAACATAGAAGAACTGTAGATTACCAATAAAAGTGAGAGGAACCACTCCAGGGAACTCCAAATGATCATACTGATTATGGAAACAAGGATCCAAACTAAACAACATTATCAAAAGTATGTGGCTCCTTAATAGAATATGCAAAAGATATTGAAAAGAGTTGGACAAGTAAAACTTACATTATCCAAGTGATGTCCATGATAAAGAATATCATGCATTGCCAGGGTAAATAAAAGATCCACAACACTTCTTTGGAAGCTTCATCTCTTTCGTTGACAATAATCCTTCACTGATGGCAAGTTCATCGTGCTGCAATTCTTCTACTTATACATTTAAACACATATCTTAACTTATTTACATTCAAACTACACATCATTTCATTAATTAATATAAAATGAAGATTAAACTTGTTGGTCCCCAGGCACATTTTTGTTTTGTAATTTTATTTTTCTCTTTTTTTATGGATAAAGTATTTCTCTTAAACTAAAACTAATTCTCTAAGCTTTTGAATTACTTACATATATATATAAATACACTCCAAATATCCCGAAGAGTGCAAATTAATGCCAACAATTCTATTGGGCCAAACCGGCCCTCAGAAAAGACTCGAGAAAATTTGTATGATCTAAAAGCAAGAGACCTAAGAATATTATTACATGAAAAGTTGATGGCATTATATACCTTAAAGGAGATAACAACTTAAGGAAAATGATTTGGCAAGTAACTGACAATATTATTAATGCACGCAAGACTAGTAGTCTTAAAATAGAGATTTATGTATCAGATGATATATACAGCGGCATCTACGGCCAAGATTAATACTGCATATCAACTAAAACTTTGACTTTTGTGTATATAAAATGACACCAAAGTCAAAGCATGCATCCAATTATCGTCATTAATTTCTCCCGTAATTAACACCAAATGATGAAAAAAGGAAAGAAAAAGATGCCTCTTAATTATTAGTGTTAAATTATTAGACAATCATATATATATGCATATTATACACATCACATAGTGCGGTCTAAATAAGTACAAAAATTTGAAGAGTCGAGAATGAACAATGCCTAGGAATGAAAGGCTAGCAGAGATTTGAAAATTATCAATACTAGGAATCAAGATTTTGAATATGGATGCTCCTAAAATATGACCATGTAAACTATAAGTTTCATGAGTTTTTGGCAGAGAATTGATATTATTCTTGTCTGCATAGAATGTATAAGCAATAATAAAGGCCCGTTACTTCTGAAGAGCCCTGAAAAGTAAGCTTCTGCCCCTCAAAACTAATGCTTACTATTTTACCAAAGGAAAGGCCTAAAATCCTTTTTTTCACCTTCCGAGATAAAAGGAGCCAGAAGTTTAGCAGCCAAAGTAACAATGAAATACATGAGCTGATTTTTGGGCAAATCATTTATGCTTTCCAATGGTTAGATATACATGAGCAAAAAACATTAGGCATGGTATAGACCTAGACATTTATCCAATCCCCCACATTGACTCAAACAACTATGGGCTCTGAACTCCTTACCATTTAGTAACATGACATAAGAAACTGCTGCCTCTGAAGACATGATTACACAACAATGTTGACTACAACACATACCTTAAACCTCAAAGGATCCTCTGAGATATATATGCATGCATATATATATACATATTATATATATATGATTCATGCAATGTAATTAATTCAAATTATAGCAATAATACACTTCAGCAAGTGTTTGTTAACCTATCAAGCAAGGGTAATTATACTCATTCCAGGTCAGATTCTAGTAAATTATTGTTAAGAATTCTGGTTAACAATGTGTGGTTGTTAGGCGTTTTTTGACTTCTTTGCATTAATTATATAATGAATATGCCGCAACAGATTTTTCAAAACACATCTATGCATATGACATTGGGAGCAATATTTACATAACTTACGCATCCCAAAACCTCAATTAATGCATGGTTGCCGGGTGATCAAAGCAAAACAAGGTGGCTGTCATGGAGGAGATTCCACAAATATATATGATCTTTGTTCATTACGTGAAATCAGCTTTGGCTTTAGACCTTTACGTACTGGTAAATCACGTGAACCTTGGCCGACTCATGGTTATAAACCAATTGATTAACTTGAACCACTTGATCATGATCAGGTATGGAAAATTACAAAAACCAAATTCCATACTAAGCTCCTAGGTTAAATAATTAGGTCTCTAAGATACTTAATTACCATTTTAGTATATTATGTCATTCAACATGCATGAATTGATTCGACAACCAAATTAAACCTTAATAGTTAATGTTGTGCTGAAGGAGTCCCTTAAATTCACCTATATATCTCTAGTACTTAACCTCGTAAATATATATCCAATGTATGACCTAGCATCCATGTAACACATTCACCAACATAATGTGAGACTTAACACATCTATGATTATTTAGGACATGAAATTACTGTATAAATCTTGAAAAAATCTAACCCTGACCGAATATATAAGTAATATGCTTATGGTTATTCATAAAATTAGTAAAAAGTGTCATCAATGTTGTTAGCTAGATTCTTAATAAACATGGTATTACAACTTCATTTTGTTCTCTACGTTGATTAATGTAATAAAATGTTTAGGTAATTTGGAGGGGCAAAGATAAGAGTAAAATAAACCAATTTCTAATTCCTATATTCAAAATATATTTAGGTTTGGGGGTAAGAATGCAGGTTCTGTGACCAATGCATATAGCTAGGTAATTTTGCAAAGAGGTTCATGAAGTCTTAATCATTTTTCATACATGACTTCTATCTCGGAATTATCTCTATCTCTAATATCATTTGTAAAGATTCAAGTAAAACTCAAAGCACATGTGATCTTATATATAACCCAAAAAGACTAACCAATTTTACAATTAGAGACTCTTGTAAAATCATGATTATAAACCAAAATAATTCTCCCTCCAATTAAAGAAATATATATATATAATCACACTTCAATTATGACCAGTATACGTACCATCCTATATATAGTCAATCTGGTGTATCATACGTGGAGTTCAAAATTCTAAAACTGTTAATTAATGAGTGAAAATTTGACAATAAAATAATCATTGGACCTAACAAGATGCTTAACTGAAATTTAAGCTTTAAGAACCTCTTAGATCTTATTTTCTCACAAAAGTGCTCAACAATTTCATAAAAAGAAGAGAACCTCTATAGACAGGGGATCCTTTCCTCGAGGAACTAGGGCTCACTACAAGAAACTCTATGTTCCTGCAGTGCTTATTCTAGAGTCTATGATTGTTGTGCTGTGCGTGTGTTGTGGGTCTGTAGTACTCACATAGGATTGTTTGTATTGATTTTAAAATAAAGTATAATAATTTCACAGTTACATTAGACATACACAAACACATAGGCAATTTATGCACAAATTGAAAGAGCAAAACACCCCTTGTTTCTACTTGACCTAAACGGTTTCATTAAGAACCATAAAGAGATCTTCATAGAGTAATTTATCTTGGGAAATCGACTCCAACCGAGTAGAGGAGACGAAGGGATGGAAAATTGCGGCGATAACCCACTACTACAAGAAACGGGCCGACGATGGTGAAGAACAAAGCCTTAGATAGTCGAAAAAATCGAACTTTTTTCACTAGTATACCACGGCTGATGCGAGTGAAGACGAAAATTAGTGGGTTTTCGGTGGGGTGGAGCAGAGTAGTGGGCTTACGCGAGAATCACTGGGCTGGCGCAGCGCCGATGTTAAAGGTTTCATTCGATAGAAGGGACATAGCGAAAGGTTTGAGTGGGTTTGGCTTAATGTGCAGGTAGAGAAATAGAGAAGAAGAAAGTTGGGGACGATGGTGAAAATGGGATTTGGGGGGAAATCTGATTTTATGTCTTTTGGCGCGGGGTACATTAAAAGGATAATTGCAGCAAAATTGTCTGCCGGCATAGAGTTTTTGAAATTTGCAACGATTTCTTTCACCGTAATTGTAATTATAATCGCTGCAAATGTTAAAATCTCTTTTGCAGAGAATTATTAGCGCCACAAATGTGATTAAAATCGCTGCAAAAGATAAACTTAAACATCCGGGTTGGAGCAGCGTCGACTACGAAAATCGCCTCAATAGAGCCATTTTCTTGTAGTACGTCCCACGTATAAAGATGTTTTAAGTTGAAAAAAGTTGTGAGTCCTACGTGTAAGAAGGTTTTGAGTTAGGATGAGTTTAATAATTTGAGAGTTGGGTATTTGGATGTTAGATTCAGTTTAAAATTAGACTAAACTCAGCTGAACTCAACTGAGTTTGGAAAGCAAATACAGTCTAAGAGGTGATAGTCAAATGGTTATCTATCATGCTTATGTATGCATTGATATCGGTTTAGTCTCATTATTACAATTACACAATTTAATTCTTTTCTCGATTATATCCTGAGGAATGAATCTATTATCTATAATTTTGACTATATTTAAAATTGGTTTTTTTTTAAAAATACTAAAATAGTTGATGGTTTTGGCTGTTAGATAGATTAATTTATGAATTTTAGTTTTTAACTTTGTACTTCTTAAGTTTGTAACTGTGATCAAATCAGTTCCTCCATTAATAGATAGTTAGAATTCCATCAAAATGCCACATATTCACTAATAAATTACTATCACTCGTCATCTAAAAATAAAAATAAAAGTATATTAACACTAACATATGTGAAATTGAAAAATATTAAAAAAGAAAATGGAATTGTCTATCATTCAGGAATGATATTTCTTCTTGCGAGCTACTCGAATTGTTAAATAATGATTCTATTTAGTTAGTATGAACGATATACTACCTACATGGTTAATATAGTAGAATTTGACTTGTGAAATTCACTTTTTGAAATTTATATTTTAAAAAAAAATAGTCTCGTATGGATAATAAAAATGTTTCATCTCATCTCATCTCATCATTACAACTTTATCAAATTTTCACATAAAATATAATAAACAATTCAAAATTTTCAAATATCAAAATGATAATAATATTAAAAATTAATATTTTAACAATATTTTATTCAACTTTCAACTCAACTCATTATCCAAACGGCATCTAATCATTTTATCAATGTGTAATATTGTGTGTCTATAAATATAATTTATCTTCTTATTTGAAACGCATCGCATCACATCTTATCTCATTTCATTCTCCAAACGAGGCCTAAATCTTTTTCCGTTAGTGTCATCGATGAATGATGGTATTCATTTGGGAGAAGTAGGTGGTGAGGTGAGTATATTCTTTAAAGTAATGCTAGATACAGTCCTAAGTGTATAAGCCCTATGCATTTTCTTTAAAAAAAATGAGATATACTATTAAAATAATAATTTTTTATATATGTCCCAAATATACCTAGTTTTTTTTTAAATGACCCCACGATATTTACACAATCTGATATTACAAATATAATTTCGCTCTTTCTTTTTGTTTAGACGTCTTCGTTGGAAGTAGTAGAAGTAGATCCAATGGTTGATAGTGGTCTAACGTAAATTTAGTGTAAAAACTTGGTGTTGGTGATGCACAAGAGAAGGGAAATGTACATGGTAAATAAATAAGCAAATGGGACGTGAAAATTTTATGCATGGACGGCATGACATCTCTCTCAACTTCTATGGGGTCAAACCCACTTACATTCAATGCACGTACGAAACAAAAGGCCCAGTTACCAAATTGCATGAGAATATGAAGGAGGTATGACTTTCCACATATAACTAAGGAAGCCGATGGAGACAGTAATAAATTGAAGTTTCAGAAGAGAAAACTAAATAGACCACATTTAAAAAATAAAATCAAGAGCAACCCTCCACTTTTGAGAAACAGAAAGAAATAAAAGATAGAGAAGTCTCTCTCTATGAAAACCTATGACAGAATTCCCATGTCAGTTTATAGTTTAAATGCATGTCCAGCCCATGCTTGAGGGGATGAAGGAGAAGAAGATCAGAAATTATAGAGTTTGGTGCCATGCATGCAGGACATGCACAAGTTTCAATCTCGAGAAAAACCTAATGCACTTGCTCCGCCAATCGACATCATGGATACCAAATTTAAGGTTCAGATCATGAGTAGCTTTGCTGCATTTTGAGTGGCAGAAGTTACTGTTTTTTTGCTGAACTATGGTGGAGCTCAACTCTCTACAACTTCAAATGATCAGAGACTCACTCCTCTGAATGAACCATAAAGAGGCTGTGATCTCCTGAAACTGAATATGTCATCTATTTTCACCGAGTAGTGCACTGGTCCACTTTTATCTGCTGTGTACTCCGAACTATGTAGCTTTCCATACACTCCTATACTTAATGACTTCCTCTGAGGTGCGCCAACTTTTATATGGGCATTGAAGAAGTCTATCAATTCTTGTTGTGTTAGCTGCCTCAATGCTGCAACCTGTTTCGGCAACATTCATAACCCATAAGAATCGACTACTTACAATCTACAATCCATAAAAAAAGAAGGTGTTTTTTTTTTTTTTGAATCAGCTCTTGCTCCTTGAGTGAGTATATATCTTTCTATGTTCATGACAAAGAGGTCAGGAAGTGTAAATGAGAAGTCCTGTATGATGTTTTGCCTCTTGATCAATTTCACTTATCCCAGAATATATCATCATCATCTAAAATAGAAGGGGNGAGCAACTACAAAAATAGATCAGATAGAAAAAGTCGTACCTCCAATTCTTTCCTATCAAACTTGAGGGTCCCATCATGAATCTCTCGCCAGTAAAACCCAGATTCTTCTTTTAAGTTCTTGTGCTTCTCAAGCTTCATGTCAATTAATGCATGCACATTATTCTGCAGAAGCAGTTCAATCACAAATTAAGATGAATCACCATAGATATTAGATCCATTTAATCATCAAAGCTCTATAAATGATAACTTTTCACATAAAAACATCAGGGTTTGAACCTAAGAACAACCCAAAGTCTCCAAAACCTCCGTCCACCATATTCCACTGAATACCAAATTTGAGGGTAAGCCATGAAAAATTAATGCCACAAGAAAAAGATAAATTTATCTAATCATACAAAAGAAAGCTTAAAGTTTCCATGACTGCTCTGTTCATGTTGTAATAGCCCAAAGCTGATATTTTACATGATTGTTCATGCTGTAATAGCCCAAACTCCACTAATGAAGCACGCAACCATCATTCTAATTGGAAATTTGGAACATGGATCGGGAAAGAATTGCTGAACTAACAGTGAGGAAGGTCTAACTACTCTTAACATATGTATAAATCGTTGTGATTACAGAATAGCTATAAAAACTCAATTGACGACATTTCAGTCCAAAAATTTAGAAAATGTTACATTATTGGCTTGACTGGGCCAGTAAGTGTCAGTTATAAACAATTGTTCAAAAAAGATATTGAAATCGACTGACACCAATGTAGATCATTAAAGGCCATATACAGACAGAAAATTGCTTATGGCAAAAGTATCTCTCACCTTGAATTCGTCAATGGTCATCTCATGAAGTTTACTTTCAAATGTCTTGAGAAATGCCTCAACTCTCAAATCAATATGTCCAGGACCCTGTTAAGGTCGATAGAGTACACAAGATTGGGCAAAGAGTCAGTGGTGGGAAGAAAAGAAGTCATGTTATATACCTTCACTGTAGATTGGATCATTATCTGTACACCATAGATACCAGAATCATTCCTACATTGAATAAAAATTCGGAACTTATAAAAGAGAATGGCAGATGTTCCATGCAGGGTCTAATTAGCTAGTAATAATTAGGGTAACATGTTTCACACCTCTGCCTGAGAGAAGTAATGTACCCAAGCTGCTCAACTGATCTAAGCTGGTGGAAGGCTGATTGCTTTGCGATAAGAGCAAAAAGCTGAAGCTTCACATTCAGCAGAAAATCATCACGATGAACCTGTACATTTTTTTCCAAAGACAAATAATATCAAAACCATCATTGATATATTTCACCTCCAACAAAATGTCAAAAAGGTCAATGGTATAAGTTCTAAAAATGATATACAAATGGGAAGTGACCATTATAGGTTTCATTTTTGAAATAGCATTATATCAGAGGTTCTGATGGCGGTATGCACACACTTTCGTACTACCTTTCCTTTCTCTAAATCAATTGTCCTTCACTTTCTACCAATGGCGGTAAGCGCAAAAACAATTTATGGAATAGTAAATTCCCTAGAATTGTTAAACATAAAGTTAGTTCAGGAAAAATTAGAGTTTTAGAAAAGAAAAATGGCAGCTTAGTAGATTTGCCCACTTTCTAACAGATGATTTTGAGGAAATCTCACCCTACCACAGTACATCAAGGAATAAGAAAACTGATGTAAAAAGCTGACGGCTAACTGTTCTTATTCCAAGGAGCGATAAAGGTTATTAGGAACTCATAGAAATTAGAAGGGTAACGTCTGAGTGGAAGATATCATCTTTTATATATTTATAGAACTACCTGAATATAGTGGACAAGAGCAGAATTCTCATCATCTGGATTAAGGCCTTCTGCAGGGTAGAAGTAACTCATGCCCCTTTCAAGTTTAACCACTCTATTTGTCACGTGTTGGGACGGGAATAAAGGTTTGCATGCAGAATTTGGACCACTAAAGAAAACATCTTCAATATACTGGACCATTGACTCTGCTTCACT
>QEOT01003750.1:65196-96299 GCA_003123785.1 Pterocarya stenoptera | reverse complement strand
TTTTTTTATTTTAATTTATGTCATTTATTTTTATGCACTTTAAATTAATGTCATTTATTTTTCAGTACTTTTAATTTCTGCACTTTTATTTTACTGCACTTTTATTTCACAGTCCTTTATTTTACTGTCCTTTATTTTCTGCACTTTAATTTTCTGCACTTTAATTTCCAGCACTTTTATTTTATTGTCATTTAATTTTCTGTTATTTATTTTCTGCAATTTATTTGATGCCATTTAATTTTTCAGTGAATTTAAATTCCAGTCCTTTAATTTCCAGCAATTTAAATTCACTGTCTCGCACTTTAATTTCTTAAATTCTCACTGCAATCTCAAACAATCAAATCAACAAAATGAATCTGGTTTGCGAGCAGTAAATCCTTTTTTTCACTGCACTCTTTCATCCATTGTAAATATCATCACCTTTTATTTTTATTTTCCCATCGTAAATATTCCCACCATTTTTCACGAGTTTATTTTTAACACTTTCCTGTGGAGACGATCTAGGAATTCGTTCCTAATTACTACGCGACACGCTCCTGCACTTGGGATAGCCTTTTGTGCTGCTCATTTCCGAACGAGTCAGAACCCTATAATACTAACAACACAGTCCACAACCTAGTCAACTAGTTAGTATCTAACATAAATAATGAGGGATAGAGAGTTATACTGTCGACGGGGTAACTCGTGCATCGCTCACTAGCCGTCACAGCGATAACGTCGGAAGGAATGTACGGGGTGGCTACACCACGTACGATGGTTGTTTAGGGGTTTGAATAGATAGGTGCGGTCTTGCAAGGGCCTATGGTGGCCTTGTGATGGTGGCAAGGGGAATAACACGGCGGATCTAGCCATGTACAGTGGCGGTCAGCCACGCGCAGTGGCTGTCCATCAAATGCAGTGACTAACCACCACATAAAGTGGTGGTTTGGGCTTAGGCTAACCTAAGGGAGACTGCTCGGTGGTGGCGGCACGGTGGTCCACGGTGGTGGAAGGAGGGGTTGGCAGTGTGTGAGAGGGAGAGAGAAGCCGTGGGAGAGTGAGAGAGAGTGTGCGTGCATGGGTGGCAGATCAGGGCTAAGGGTGGTTGGGATGGGTCGGTGGTGGCCTGAGGAGGCTGAAGGTGGCGGTCACACGTCGTGGGTGGCGGTGTACGGCGGTGGAGGTGGCTTAACCAATGCGAGAGAGAGGGAGACATCGGGAGCTGGAGGAGGGGGCTACCGGCTATGGGTCTACGGGAGGAGGAAGCGGGAGACTCAGGGATGCTCGTGGTGGTGTCCAGTGGCCAAGGTAGCTGCGCACGGCAGCGCTAGGAGGCTACAGTGAACCCGTGCATGGGTAAGCTTGTGCTCGTGCATGGGAGCGGCCGGTGGGGAGATGGGGGCCGAGCTTGCTGGAGGAGGGTGGCCAGTGACAGAGGAGGCTACCATGGAGGTGGTGGCATCGGAGGACGGTGCACGGTGGTGCAGTGGTCTCCAAGCCCATTCAGGCTGTGCACTGCCGAGGGAGAGGAGGAGAGAGCGTGGGAGGGAGAGACCGGTATAGGGAGGCTCTCCGGAGGGAGGGGATGTCAGCAGTGGTGGAGGTGAGGCTCACCAGCGCACGGCAGCTCCGGGCTGGGCAGTGGAGCAGTTCGGCATGGGGGTGGTGTCGTGTAGAGCAAGCCAAGAGGAAGAAAGAGAGGAGAGAGAGAGGGCTGGGGAAAAGTGAGGGAGAAGAGAGAGAGGGGCTAGGGTTTTATCCTAAAACCCATCGTCTTGGGATCCCCAAAACGATCCAACGATGACCCTTAATACTGATTTGAAAAAGCGTAAACATTTATTTAATTAAAAGCACTGAGAGGAATTAAGATAGAATATTATTTAAAATAATATTCTTTCATCATTTATAAAATGATGAAGTCTTAGTTAACATATTTAAGAAAATAAAACCATTAAATTAATTTATAGATTCTATCATTATTTAAATCACGTAATATTTTAAATAACTGGAATCATTTATATAAAATGATTCCCACAATTATAATATTTTTGGAGCTCTTCAAAGATATTATAATTGAGTTATTTAAAATATCACTTAATTAAATAACGATGGGAGGAACTCATTTAAAATACACATAACTTGAAAACACAAAGCTAGCTTTAGAAATCACGTAGTATCCTTAAAAACACGCCATTGAGGTCTAGCACGCGTAACGAGGCTCTTAGACACTAGAGAGGAGCGGACAGACGATCACATTAGACGTAATTGCTTACACCAGAAGAAGAAAGGAGTAGGGTATTACATTGAGTAATCATTTAAGGGATAAAAACTAAACTTAATGTTTTTAGTGTATTAGTGTATGCCTACTGCTAGTTTATCTTCTTGTGTCATATTTATTTGTTATTTTATCTTATCTGGTTTGTAACTTACACCTTGCCTACTGCTATACCTGAATCCCTGATAGTTTATTTTATTTCTCAGATTTCTTGTATAATTGTATTGTGTAATTGTGTTAGAGATATGACATTGATTGTTAAGGCAAATTAAGTTTTGCATTCCTGTGAAACATCCCTTGACAGTATTACTAAGTTAAAAGTACTTGAGTAATTATGCAACGGATTAAAAATAAGGTTAATTTTTTTAGTGTATTAGTGTATGCAGGTTGTTGTCAAGCTTTATGGCTCCATTCCTGAAGGCTGAGGACTTTACTGGGTTTACTCCATATTTTTATTTTTAAGTTTAATGTACTAAGTTGCATAATTTTTTTTTCTTTGTAAAGTACTTTTTGATTCACTTGTTCCATTAGGATGTCAATGTCATTTAATGTACCATAGCCATAATAGACTCTTGAAGGGTTGATGATGTAAATTTTTATTGAATTTTTTATTTCATGTTTGTATTTATTTAATTTTTTATTATTTATTTTGAAATAAAAAAAAGGGTTCCAATCTCGAGCCAAGCTTGAGCTAAACTCGAGCTTGGCTAGTTAACAAACTGAGCTGCGAGCCGAGCTCGAGTTTACTTGACAAGTAAACGAGCCGAGCTTGAACTAATC
The DNA here is from genome assembly GCA_003123785.1 of Pterocarya stenoptera. NCBI lineage: Eukaryota > Viridiplantae > Streptophyta > Magnoliopsida > Fagales > Juglandaceae > Pterocarya > Pterocarya stenoptera. The sequence goes on along the minus strand of QEOT01003750.1, from coordinate 93,265 downwards.
TTTAGGCCCGGCTTATAAACGAGCTGAGCCCAAGCTCACTCGTCTTCGATGTCTTGTGAACGAGCCGAGCTCGAACATCACATGCTCACTTGAGCTTGGCTCGTTTACAACTCTATTTGAATGTACTATCTGAAGTGTTACATCAGTATGAAGCCATTTCGAGGTAGTGTTTTTCTAACTCAATGTCAGCCATATTTAACCCTCCAAAAGCCTCCTTCAAAAAATATTTAGGGTTATACGCTCGTTATGGCATTAAAAGAGACCGAATTCCTTTGCACCTACCTTTGATCCCCATTGGCACAGGAAAACTTCCAGCCTCCATGGTGGAATATTGTTTAATTGCTGCTGAAAGTTAGAAAATAAGCTTGAATGGAGGAAGTTAGCCCTTATTAATTTGCATGTGTTGTCCAAACTTGATGATGTCAGTGTTGAAGTACAATAATTCCTAATCAACAAGGTGATCCAAACTATTTCAAAATTTTTTGAAGAGATTTTGTCTGTGGGAATTTAATAGGTACAAGGAAAAGAAAACAAGTAGCATGGTCTAAAGTATGTAAACCCACGGAGGAAGCTAGGGGCAATCCATGTGCAGGGATTAGAGACTTCAGTATATTAACCACAATCAAGGAAGAAAAATTGTGTCCAAGTGGCAAATACTTTCCATACCCACCTAGCAATGATTGCCGAGATCACCTCTACAACGGCTATCTTAATTTGTTACTAATAGCAAACCTTCCCACATATGGATTATACCGGCCTATTGTCTTCAAATGGTGATGTACTTCTTTTCCTCGTACAAAATTGTATTCAAACGGTAATGTACTTCTTTTCCAATCATACACCTTGTAGCCAATATCTATAAATATGAGTAAAAACTAAAAAGGCTCTCAACATTCTCACGTTGTAAGAGACATTTTTACAAACATCAACTATTGCTCATTGTCTTCACAGTACTGAATTGAGAAAAACCCTACACATGAAATTTACATGACGCTTTTTATATATACTAACTCTCTGAGGTAAAATTCTTTTATTTTTGGAGCAAAGTACTTAAAAAGGAAACTCATTCTACTTAATTAATTAACCAATTAAGACAGACTCCCAACTACTCCACAATGTGCTAATTAAGTAGTTCTAATGGCTGGAATATGAAACTTTTATAGGAATTGCATGGCTAGCTTACATTTGGTGGCTCAAGTGATCGATCCAGGTAATATTCGATGTAAGCATCTAAGAAGGAAAAGATAGTACTCCACTATGCTGTAACACTTGTCCTTGTGGTGGGACTTTTAGAAAATATTCTTTCAGAAAAGTAGATGGGAATTACTGATTCTTTTAAAACTTTTTACTTCCATACCCAAGGTGCAAGACTCTATGTTATAAAATAAACCATGTTTTGAGAATGAAAGAGGTTTATAGTGGATAACATCAAACTTAAAATAAAAAGGCCTCTCATACATTTAAAACTCTCATGCCTAGACTTCTGTGCTATTCCCCTTGGGTTGTGTCCGTCCTGATGCGTTCTAGTCATTTAGTTCCTGAGGGGGGAGGGGCATACATAAAAACTAAAATGAGTCGAATACTCAGTAAGCATTACTTCATATAGTAAGACTATGCTAACATAGGTTTTCAGTCATGCATTCATCACTCCATACCTACAGTACGTAAATAAGACATCTATTCATTTTGAGAACATCACTAGGTGGGATTTTTCTTAAAAAGGGGTTTTCTTTTCGTAAAACATTTCTCCCACCAGTGCCTTCATTTCTTAAAGAAATCAAGCATACATACATTTTCTTATCACTTTTTGTTGGCCGGTACACACTGTTACTCCTCGTGTGTGAGGGTTAACAGCCTTCCTTTAGACTTGGATTCTGCTCATGGCCATAAGTTGGGAATCCCTTTCAGTCAGGGGGCAGCACTAGGTGCACTACCAGTACTACTTACCCGGCATTGCAATCTGCCCATTCCTTTGGTACCCATTCATTCAGCCATGGCCGTTACGTAGTTTTATACATTAAAACGTTCCTTCATTCAGTCCTTTCTTTTCAGTCCTTTCAGTCAACAGGTCATTCATGGAAAAACGTCATTTAAAAGCATGAGCTTAAACTTCATCTTTCAAGGCATCATTTAAAACATCAGTTCGTGGCATCCTTAAAGCATCAGTTCATAGGGATGTTTAAAACACTTTATTTGCATCATTTAAAGTATCCCTTAAAACATAAGGTATAAGCCTCACATCTCATTTCATGAAAATACATACAATACATACTATGTATAGTCATCCATTCACATGCACACACTAAATACTTGGGTTGCATAAAAATGGGATGCTAAGAAGGGCCATTACATATATATGCCTTTGAATACTTATACTTAGCATACTTTCTTAAAACGTCGATCATGTTATTCGTAAAGCATCGTAAAGGAAAAACATTTCATTTTCATTTCATATCATTTAGAAAAATCTAGAAGAGTATGAATATAATACTTACCTGAACTTCATGCTATTCTCATGTCATGCAGTCCATTCATGTGCATGTCAAATGGCAACCTACAATTCCCTATTTAGTACATAAGCAACTAAACTAGAAATAGAACTACACTTTACTTGGAAACACTCTCCTTCCATACCTGGGCTCTTATGTGTCCCTTACTCTGTTTCCTTTTTCGGGGACCCACCTAAGGGTACCTCTTCCAAACTCAACGTTCTACTTCGAGTGCTTATCCACTTAAAGTGAACCACATGATTTACCTAAGGGTTAAAACACTAAGACATTTATCTTATTCTGCTTATTAACCTCATCATGATGCATGACGCAGGCCAACTAAGTCATGCACCCCAATCCTAGACAGTATACACGTCACTTTCTACATTTGAGTCTATGCTTCCTCATCGTCATCATCATCCTCATCCATGCATATCACACGACTCTAAGGCTCAAACATCGTGTATCTATGCTTAGGACAGAATACCCATTACATATGGTAAATCCGTTTGGCTCATGTGTTTAACCAGATTACAAATGTACCCTACTCCCTTTATCACCTAAGAGCAACATATAGTCCACTAATGCCCGCTTGTGCAAACAAGCTCCATACTCTGATACCAACCTTTTCTTACTCAGTTAGTAGGACTCTTCCTACTTCCCATCTCGTTACAAGTTCATCTCAACACTTGGCATGACAAGACTCCATTCACAACTACACCTTACGTCACGTCACATAGCTCAAGGCTACTCTCAAGCAACACCGTGACCTTGTCACATCACCTGGCATCCCGCTACTTCAGCATGACTTCTCACTTAGCCATGTCACTTCGTGATATTTCCCCTTCATGCTCCCGTTATGTCACTGTTATGCCACTTCGTCACTTCACACATACTCCAAGCCATAACTCAACTACACGGTGACACCTGTCACCTCAGACTATAGGCCACAGCAAAACTACTTGGGGACACTGTTCCATAGTTCTTGACACTCTACATTAAGCTCCACACTTCTCAACTACGCAACCATTCAACCCTTCACGACACGCCATTTGGTGTATCATGACTTCACCACACAGATTACACGCCACGTGTACTCCCTTCACATCACACTACACCATGCAGAATACACTCCACGTGTACTCTTTTCATTCCACACTACGACACATAGAGTACACTCCACGTGTACTCTTCTCAATTCACACTACGCCACTACATCACTACAATACATACTTCCAACCACACTTCACAACATAGTCCACAACCAACTTCACAATAAGCTCACAAGGGAAAGGGAAAGAGAGTTATACCATCGTCAGGATAACCTGTACGTTGCTCGTTGTCCGACACAGCCCTTTGGCATCACTGTTATGTAGTGGTCACTGCGGTGTCCTTACAACGAGACTATTTTGGGTGGACAGATCTAGGGTTTCTTGGCTAGATATAGGTTGTGCGAGGGTGGCCGACATGGTGGGAGTTCATGGGTGACGGCTAAAGCCGTGTACGGTGGCGATTAGTCATGTACAGTGGCTGTCCACTGTGTATGGTGGCTGTCCAACATATAAAGTGGCGGTTTGGGCTTTGGGATGGGCTAGGGGTGGCCAAGGGAGGCTCATGGTGGTGGTGTGATGGCGTGGGGGTGGCTAGCAGCGGCGTTACGAGGAGAAACCCATGGGTTTCGTGCTTGGGTCTAGGGAGGAGCTATGGGCTTCGAGTCAAGGGGAGGAGGAAGGAGGAAGGAGGTGGTCATGGCGACGTCGTGGTGGTGCTCAATGGGGCTGGAGGTTGGCGACTGCGGTGCATGGTGGCTGGATGGGTAAAGAACCCGTGTGGAGAAAGGTGCTCGAGTGAGGGAAATGGAGTTGCCGTGGGGGGCTGGGTTCGATCGAAGGGTGCTTGTCGGTGTGAGGGGGAGCTGTCCTGGTGTTTGGTGGCCAAGGGTGGTGCACGGCGGCGTTGGGCAGCTTGAGGGAGGAGATCGGGTGAGGGGAGGGGGAGGCCATCGGGTGAGCTGAAGGGAGAGGGCAGAGAGAGAGAGAAAAGGAAAAGTGAGTAGAAAAAGAGAGGGAGCTAAGGTTTTAATCCCAACCCTTTACCTTGGGGTCTTCAAAACGATCTAATGGTAGATTTTAAATATTGATTTGAAAATGAGTAAACACTAACTTAATTGAAAACACTGAGAGGAATTAAGATAGAATATTATATGATAAATTTAAACTCAACTTTAGTTTATAAAATAATATTCTTTCATTATTAGATAAATGATGAAGTTTTGCTAATTACTTTTAAGATAATAAAACCATCTAATTAAATATAGTTTTCAACATAATTTAAATCCCATAATAATTTAAATAACTAAAATCATTTAGATAAAATGATTTTCCACAATTGTAATATTTTTGGAGCTCTTCAAAAACATTATAATTGTCTTACTTAAATCAGGCTTGGTCCAATAACACTGGAAATACCCCATATAAATATTTTCAGGCATTTAAAATATTTGAGGGCTTTAAAACATTAGGCGTACTTTAAAAATCAACTGCTAACATTAAAAACACACCTTCGGGGTTCGGCATGCAAGATGAGACTCGTGCTTATTAGAGAGAAGGAGCAGACTGTTACTTCCTCCCCTCCTTATAATAAATTCCGTCCTTTGGCTCACCATTAAAAAGGAGTGGGGTGTTACATCCTTCCCCCTTATAATAAATTCCGTCCTTGAAATTTGCTTAGCGTTTGAGAGAAGGAGCGGGATGTTACAATACCATATCCTATACATGTGATGGTGAAATCACCATTTTTGTGTGCAGTTATTTTGGTGATTTGCTTCGACTTGGGTTGGATTCAATTCAGTAGGTTTGTTCTGAGGCATGCTGGTCGGAGCCGAGCTAGCCTCTATAAGATTGATGGAGGCATCATATCCCATAGCTAGCAGCGGCTAAATCGACGAAGATTTCACCTCCTTGTGTTAGGGTTTGAGATTTTTACAAGATAAGTTTAACGGATCGTGTTCGGAATGACCCATATAGTATAATATACATGCCTTGACATGACATTAACACAACCCGTTAACACGATTTGACACCACTAGGTCAAATACCAGCTAGTTTTCACTGTATCGGCCGAAATTTTATATTTTTGTATTTTCAATGTATTTTCATAATTGTCACTCAAATTCTCACATCTAAGCAATATTTTCTTAATTTTTTTAATCCCATTCTCTTGAGGACTGAAAAATGAAATCCCTACTCCCCTTTTCGTGATGAAGATGAGTGATTATTTTTTTTAATATTTGGATTGAGAACTTAGAAGTATTATTGAGTTTTATAAATATGTGTTTTAACTTTTCAAGACTTGCATTGATGTTATTTTGAAATATAATTTACACATATATAATTAATTTATCTATATATAGACTATCCCGAAACAGTACCGGTAGTGAAATATTTTGTTCCAGTACCTTAACCAAAACGGTCATCAAAACGATATTCAAAACTTTGTTTTCAGTTTCAAATTTTCAATTTTTATCATCTAATCATTACCTAATCATTACTCAAATACAAAAATTAATACAACTTTGACAAACTTTAAAATAAAATACAAGAATCAATACAACTTTTACAAACTTCAAAACAAAATACAAAAATTAATATAATTGTTACAAACTTAAAACAAATATTAAAAAATTATATTCAAACAAATTTTTAACTTTATTTATTCACTTTCACAAACTCCATTACAATACTAATTTTAAAACATATTATTATTCAATTTTTTCCTCTTTCCTTTTGTGAAGCCCCAAATTATTTTGTCAATGTAGGTTTTTTTTTTTAAGAGAAGATATGCCCAAGTGGTTGTTTGTGGGTTATTTTTCTTTATTAGACTACTGTGGGCCGAATCTAGGCTTGACAAGGGAAGAAAACGACCCCAACCCGTGAGCTAGTTGGGAGAACCCCCTCCACCAAAACGGTGTCATTTAATGGCCTTGGGGTGAAATTTTTTTCCCCTACCCTATACGGTGTCGTTTTGGGCATTTGATGGAAACCCTACACCGCACGCCCCTCTCCTCTTCTCTTCTCTCTGTCTCTTTCTCTAATTTTTCTTTTCTTCTTGCTACTTCTACAGCCCGTGAGCCCTCGCCACCCCTAGTCGTCGCTGCACCTTCGCCACGCGTACGTCGAGCACGGGCCACCTGTTGGGACCCCATCAAAAACCACCCTAAGACAAAGTCCTAGGTTTGCATGGACAACAAAGATCGGGTCACTTCTAGAATCAAGGCTAGCCAAAGCCAACCAAGGGCTTAGACATATCACGGGCCACATTGGCCATGAAAGACCATATCATTTATTTATCCTTATTTATTTTATTTAATTATATTTCAAGGGACCTATTGAGGGTTTCCACTTTGTAATCTCTATAAATAGGTCCCTTAGGCATTTCATTTTACATCTTTTGACAATTTGGTAAATCCCTAAGTGGGTGGATTATTATTTCTGAGATCACTTTTCGGTGCTTAGCACGTGAACTACTTGGGTGAAATTCGTGAATCCCTAGTAGAGGATCATCACCTTGAAATTTGTGAATAGGTGTGATTCAATCTATCTTATTTCATCATCATGCAATTCGTGAATCGACGGTGAATTATCTATCAATCTTATGAGTATTGCTTTTGTACCATTCAATTTGTCAATCTCTTATTTATGTTTTCCATTCTATATTCAAAATCCAAAAATATAATTTTCTTATATTTTCCATCTTGTTCATCTATTTTTTCTTGCATATCAAAGACATCCTAAGCCTTAATCTTAGTATTCTTTGATTTCTCAAAATATCCATATAAACCATAAAGAGAGTCTTCATATTCCTTTGTTGAGTCCATTCATCATTTGTTCATACAATTTCCCATGTGATCATAAGTATTTCCATTGTTCATACATTGACTTGCATCCCTCCATCTCACAAACACAATCTATTCACTCATTTGATCTTTTCCACTCATATAGTTCTGCCAACACATTGTTTGTCCTACTTTCCATATTCATCAATTCCATAAGACCTAGTCTCCATCATCTACACAAACTGTAACAGCCTGCTAGAAATTCATTGGTGGAATTTCTATTGACTTTAGGAACCTCGTAAAAACCCTATAAGTTTTCACGAATTGACCAATCGCGCAGGTTTTAGTCTATCAATATAGTCAGTGTTATCATTCACTATGGTGCTAGAAATATGAGTTGAATTATTTGAGATAGTTAGAAGTGTCAGAAGGCGTTGTGGTCTACGCCATTAGACTCAGTTGATTATTTAGGATTTTATGGCGTATTAATCCATTTTCATAATTTCGGACGAAATACCTGTTTGAAACTGTGATTTTATTTTTATGGGTACTTCGGGATTGAATTTCGATACGCAATTTTTACTATAGGCTAATATGAATATTTGAGATTTTTCAGTAATAAGTTTACTATATATTTTTTTGGAGTGAATAGTAACCTCGATAAGCGCACCAAGTGCAGTGTTTTCAAAATCACAGTGTGGAATGTCTAAATTAAGTTAGAGAAGTTTTATTTAGACACTTGGCAAGATCTTAGCCACACTTAGTGAATAGTATTAGACACTTGGTTCAAAGAGGAACCACAAGTTGGATTATGAAGGAATCAAAGTGTGAGATTATGCCACTTAAGCAAAACCCTATTCTTTTTCATCTGATCAACCAATTTTGTGCCAGATCAAAAAGGGTTTCAACCCTAGTGAAACCCTAAATGGTTGGAATCTAATTGAAACCCCAAAAAGCTTGGCTGAAACCGAAACCCTAAACGGTTTCTCCAAACCCTAAAGTTGGCCTCCAAACCTTTTTTGATCTGATTTCTAGTATTGTGCTTAATCACTTGATTAAATCACTTCCACATGCTATTAATTTCTCAAATTCTTGTTATGACATCATTATCCAACCTTTTAAACCTTGAAAATTTGATTGGGCCAAGAAAATTTGGTTTTGGGCTTGATAGCATCTCAAACCCTAACCAAACCCCCCTTAAACCCTAAATTGAAGCCCACTTAGTTGAGGCCCACCATGACCCACGAATTTGGCCACTTTGGCAAAACTTCTTGAAGAAGTTTTCTCCCCCCACATGGCAGACCATCCACTGCCCTTGGCTGCCCCAAATAGTTCCTTGATGTGAGGGAAAGAGCCACCTCATCACACCTCTTCTAGAAGGCAGCAGCAGCAGCCCACTCCCCCTTCACTTTATGTCACATAGCCACCTCTAATCAATGGTCATTCAAGCCCAGACCTCACCCTTCAGAAGTATAGAGGCATGCAAGGCACCCTATCTTGCATTTCATCACTTTTCACCTCATTCTTAGAGAGAAACTCAAAAACGCTCTCTCAGACAGATTTCTGGGCCGTTTTTCATGGCATTTTTCGACCTTTTGTAAGTATTTTCACATGATGACTCCTTCATAAAATTTGTTCATCTTTGAGTCTAGTTTCCGTGGTTATATTATTTGTTCCATGCTCATTGGATCATTCAAAAGTATTTTTAACCATGGAAAGGTCATTCTGGGCCTAAAACTGGAGAGTATGTTATGTTTTGGAGTTTTTGACCAAGCTAATGGACATATCTTGGTCCAAAAAGTTTATGGAGTGTTTTTAGCGTGTGTTTATGAATGTTCATTGAGGTTTTATTGCATGGCTAAAGCTTTTGATGATAGATTTCCTTAGATCTAGAAACTTGAAAGTTGAAAGTGGAAAAACAGTTTCTGTTTTGGGAAAGTTTGAATATTTCGTGGTTTAATCTTACTCCAATGGCTTTGATATTTTTATGTGATGATTCTAAGTCTTATTTGCATTTTAGGATGTTATTTTGAAGATATTTAGTATTAGTTCCAAAGATATGATTTTTCTATGCAAGAGGATTTTGGTTAGGCCTAAGATTTGATGTTGTTGAGTTAGATCCATGTTTTATTGAGTTTTAGCCATGTGATTTTAAGTTTTATGGTTGGATATTCTTTAGGACACATTTTTAAACCATGTAATATTTTAGTTTGAAGATCACATGTCTTTAAGCCATGGATCAAGAGATTTATCAAAGCTAGTTTAGAGAAAAGTTTCTGTTTTTGGACTAGGTGTAAGACCAAAAATTCCAAGTGTTGTTTTGTGATTTTTGATGAGTTTGGTTTGATGATTTAAATTATGGTTTATCTTAGGATGATTTTGTGAGTATGTTAGAAGTAAGATTGGATTTTTTGGAATTCTTAGAGATATTTTTATTAAGGTTAAAACTTGTGATTTAAGGGTTTACTTTTATTAAAAAGTTTGGATCTTTTTACAAAAGGTTTGGTGTTGATGATTAGCTTTTTCTTAATGGATATTTTAAGTGTGTTTTAAACTTAGGATGGAAAGATAATTGTTGCAAAAATTTGGTTTGATCTTGAGTTTTTAAAATTTGAAGGAATTGCAACAAATCAAAGGTAATATAGCCTATGTAAGTTTCAGACCTATAGAGTTTTAATAGTTGTGTTTGGTTTTAATTTTTTTCTGAGTTGATATTTGAGTTTAGGACAAAATTTACATGAGGAATGTAAATTTTGGTAATTGTTGGAATTAAGATGTAAAATCCTTAAGTTAGGGGTAAAATGGTCATTTTCCCACATGTAGAGGGTAAAATGGTAATTTTACTCTAAGTTGTCTCTTTTCACATTTCTAATTGTTAGTAATTAAATTTCTAACTTTTAGAATACCTTCTTACAGTTCCTCATGTTTCGCGCTTTATTCTCATTGAACGCGACGATCGAGGTAAGTTAGCTTTTAACTTACTATCAGTTTACTATGTATGTGTGATGGGTAAGGGAACTACAATTATGTTCATATGTTGTTATATATGCCATACCATGCCATGTCATCACATGTTTATCTATTAGACGAATTATTCTGTCACAAAATACTTATCTGTTACACAAGATATTCTGTCATGTATCGCTATACATTGCAAGTATGTCATGTTAAGTTATGTATGCCATCTGTTACATGTATGTCATGTCATGTAACACTCACTGTTGCAAGCATGTCATGTTAAGTATATTGTCTGCTACATGTTATGACATATTACGAAATGTTTCTATCTCAAGTAAGTTATATCTTTTAAGTCAGCTTAAGTTCAATTATGCAGATACTACTAGCGTAATCATTCTGCTTGTTAGGGTATCTCATTTAAAATACTCATGATGGAATTATTATGATTGTTTGAGTATATTTGACGGAATATGTTGGGCGGAATCATTCTGATTGTTCACTATTCCTGACGAAACGACTGACGGAATCATTTTGATTGTCAACAATCAAGTTCATGTTCATGTTAAGTAAAGAATCCAGTTCAAGTTCAGTTATGCAGATACTCTTGGCGTAATTATTCTAATTGTCAGAGTATTACTAAGTACTCCTGGTGTAATCATTTTGATTGCTAGGGTATGTGATTTAAAATACTCATGATGGAATCATTCTGATTGTCTGAGTATCTTTGACAGAATATGTTGGGTGGAATCATTCTGATTGTTCACTATTCCTGACGAAATGACTGGCGGAATCATTTTGATTGTCAGAATTCAAGTTCAAGTTCATGTTAAGTAAAGAATTCAAGTTCAAGTTCATGCTATGTTTCAAGTTCACGCTTATGTCATGATATGTTTGTTGCGTCTAAACTTTTACTCATTATTTGAATAAAAATTCAGAGCAGTTTTGCCTGCAAGTATACAGGTGTCGTAGTACGTTACAGGATCGAATCCACAAGGATTGACTAATGTGATAAAGGGAATAAAATGAAAGGAGATTTAAAAATAAGAACATATAATAAAAAAATTGAGATTACTGGGTTGAGAATTTTAAACGTAACAGAATATAACTGAAACAATAAAGTAAATTAATATGGAGAACGACTAAGGTTCCGAGGATCCGTCTAATAATTTATAAAATTATTTCCAATCAATTTAACTCAGTTAGACTAGAATAATGATTCTGTCTAACTGGAAAATTTAACAATTAAGCCCAAGAAAATTAATTACCAAATATTAAGTTTGAATAATTGATAGTAGAGACGTTCACAAGTCCAATTAATTACCACAGGGATTTTTCAAGCATTCACTGTATTCGAAAATCACAATGAATCAAGAGAAATATATAGATAATCAACGTTTCTAAAAATAATACCAGTCAATTAATCAAACTCACAATATGAACTCTATTATTGATATAAAACAATATTTAAATTATTAGACTTCACCTCTTCACCTTAGTATAAAAAAAATTAGCCAACCATGTTTATCACAATAACCATGGAATTTAATGATCTTTTCTCCATTAGAAAACTAAAATAAAACACAACACCAAATCTTACAAAACAAGCTTAAAGAAAATAAAATTAACTCTCAAATGAAATAAACTCAATCAAACAAAGAAATGAGCTAATACTTAAATAAACACTGCATGTAATATAAACTAAAACACTGCATGTAATATAAACTAAAACACTACTGCATATAAGTGCTGAAGGGCCGAAAAAAAAATGGAGTTCTCTCCAACTCTCGTCCGAACTCTCTTCCAACTGATCTCTTCACTCTCTCAAAAACCCGATACCTTCACTCTCTCAAAAACCCGATACCCTCTTCCAACTCTCTGAACTCTACTCCTCACTCCAAACTCCCGATCCCGAGCTCTCTCTTTTTTTTTTCTTTTTCGAACTCCCTCCCTAGAACTCCCACCGAACATGTATATATATATCACTCAAACTAAAACAAAGAGTGCTGAAAAGTGAGAGCCCCTTCACGCACGGAAATATTTTTTTATCCCATGCGATCTGCATGATCTCCTTCCAGCCCCTGTGTGCGTCCTGCTCTTCCATGTGAGGCCACGTTCTGCTTTGCACCAGCGTGCATCTGCTTCCAGCTGCTGCCCATGTGAATGCCAACTGTAAAGAAAAATAAATCAGTCATTCATCTGTTGCTGCTCATCCTGCTGTGCGTGAGAGTTAATCTGCTGCTCCACTTCACTTTGATTTCCATAGCTGTGTTCCGAGTGGGTTGCTGCTGGTTTACTCTGCACCAGCGTGCTTCTGCTTCCAATTGCTACAGTTCTTGCTCCGCATGTTATTGTGATAAACTTACAGCACGTTGATTCTCTTCAGCACGTTGCCTACCAGCTGCTGCCCACGTGAAGGAGTCTGCTGCTGTGTGTTGCTTTGTCAACCGAAAGAATCTGTTGCATGCCTCTTGTTTTATTTTATTGTTTCTACTGAGCTTTCTGTCAAACGAAGACTGCATGCATTATTGCTCCAGCTGGTCTCGTGTGAATGGAGAGCATCTGTCTCCACCAAGCCGTGTCTTCCACTTTCTTCCAGCCGACGGTAGGTATAATATATTCTGTGAAAACCAAATGTGAGTTGCAGCTTCTTCGTGGATTTGGGGTTGTTCGTGGTAGTGGTGGTTCCGTGGAGGAGCCTGAACGCATGCATGGCGTTTTACGTGCACTGTACACTCCTGGACGGAGGTTGAAGATGACGAAAACGACTTGTCGTTTTTGTCTGTGAACGAAACGACAAGTCGTTTAGCAGAAGACGAAATTCAATTACTGGGTAAAACGACAAGTCGTTTTCATCAATTGACTAAACGACCTGTCGTTTAGCATACGACAGTTTTGTTCTTAGAGGTAAACGACATGTCGTTTTTCCGTTTAAGAAAAACTACATGTCGTTTAGGCAAATCTGAAAAACAAAAAATTAAAATAAAATTAAATAAAAATTAAATTAAATTAAAAGAAAATAAAATAAAATAAAATAAAATAAAAATAAAACTTAGACAAGTAAAATAAAATAAAATAAAATAAAATAAAATAAAGAAACTAAAATAAATAAAATTAAACACAAGATGAAAACTAAAATTTAAGAGTGTGTTGTGCATTTGAAGAATTTATTGCTCAAATAAATCACAAGTTATAAAATCAAACATAAACTATGCTTTTAATCAATTTTAATTCACAACTTGGATTTATGCCTCTTAATCAATTTTTCCATCTAAAACCAATGATAAAATAATAAAACAATAAAAAATATATTGGTTTTAAATGTATAAAATATGCAATAATGCAGCTCAATCAATGTTCACGTTCATGTCATGTTCAAGTTCACGTTCATGTTACCTATGTTCACATTGATGCTATGTTTCAAGTCCATATTATGTTTCATGCTCACGTTCATGTCAGGTTATGTTTACGTTCATGTTATGTCATGCTCACGTTCACGTTATGTTTCAAGTTCACGTTTATGTTATATTATGTTCAGGTTCATGTTATGTTCAAGTTCATGTTCAAATTATGTATGTTCACGTTCATGCTACGTTTCAAGTCTATGTTATGTTTCAAGTCCACGTTCATGCTATGTTGCTAGTCCATGTTATGTTTTAAGTTCACGTACATGTCATGTCACGTCAAGTTAAGTTTCAGTTTCAGTTCAACTTATGTCATTTATGCCATGATATATGTCAAGTTATGCTATGCTTATTGATTACTTTGATTATGCATTCATGCTTTTACTGCCATGCATGCATGCATTATTAACCTGTGTGGAAGTTTCCTGTTTACTTGCTGAGATTTGTAATCAAATCTTACTGTGGTAGTCCCAACTACTATTCCCCCCGAATGGTAGGCGATGTGTCAGGATCAGAGTAGGGAGCAGACACTGGCAGACTGGAAGAGGTTGACTAGACGCCGTAGACACAATGCGGAGTTTGCAGCCTCTATAGTTAGGTCTTTGGATAGTATTTCAGTATCGTTAGTCGAGTTATGCAAGTTACTCAGCGAACTTGCCTGATAGTATATTTTGACAATGTAATTATGGAGTCAGGTGTCCATTGTTTTGAGATTACAGTCTGCTGAGAACCGTACTGTAATCGTGGATGTTTATTTTATTAAGTATGCATGGGTTATGTTTTAACTATTTGGGATATTATAAGTTTGGTGCATAGTATTGCTTAAGAAAAAAAAATTATCCCGCTGCGAATATTGCATAATGCTAGATGCATGTTAGGAACATTGCATCTTATATGTCATGAACGGGGGCAGGTAACCTTGTGTTGCATGTCTCGACGCTTCGGATGTCCGTCCGATCCCAAGCAGAATCTGGGGGCGTCACACAAACCCTAGCCGAAATCCACTAAGCCTCCATCTTCCCATAATTGTCACTTACCAAAACTAGCCTCCATCCATCCAACAAAGCCCTTGCCAAAACCCTTGTCTTTCATAAACCTCAGCCATCCCTCAAGAGTCCTACTTGGCAACTTCCTTAGTTTTAGGAAAGTTGACTTATCCCAATCAATCCCACAAATCCTACCAACCCCAAAATCATCTCCTACAACTTAGGAACTCATCTTCCATCTTCCAATTACTCCAAATTCGAAATGCACCAATTGCCCTAGTTAAACTTCCAATTCTCAACAACTCCCATGCATCTTACCATTTAAAATCAACCCTAGCCACCTTACCCATCATTCCAATCCTATCTTACATATCCATATCCCTTGATTTAAGGAAATGCCATCCCATTGTCAATCCCTTAAATCTCTAGCCAAACAAGACTTACCCCAATAGCCAAAACCGAATCCCAATCCTCTTCCATCTTCTAAATCCAATCCCTCCAATCACTCAAAGTCCCCTAAAATCACTCCATTCCTAGAATCTCTCAAGTCAACCAAAGACTTCCCACCTCTTGTCATATTCAAATCATATATTCCTTATCTTACCATAACCAAATCCCATCTTCCCTATCCAATCCCTCAAATCTCTTATTCCCTAGAATCACTCAAGTCAATCAAACACGATCATCCCATCTTGCCATATTCAAATTCCATTTTCCATCACCACATTCCTAAACTCAAGGAGCAACCCCTAGACTCATTCAAACACAACACATCTTCATCTTTCCTCCCTTAACCTAATTCCCATCTTTCCCAAAGTGACTCCATCAATCAAGGAGTCCTAGCCTAATTCACCCACATCCTTACAACCCTAGCATCTCATCCTACACTCCAACCCTAAGCCAACTCTTCCCAATCTCGAAATTCCCCTTAGCCACCATCTAAACCATAGCCTATCTTCATCATATCAACTCTAAACCTCATCTGAGAGGGCCCAACGTTAAGGGCAACCCACAAGCCGTTCCCCATTGCCTCAAACATGCCTAATCATCACTTAGATCATCCGTACTCACCATCATCATCATTTTCATCACTAAACACCATACCTTCATCAACCTAGGAACCCATCATTGCCATAATACGTGCAAATGCCAAGCAAAAAGGCTAGTCACTTCAATCATCACAAGGAAAACCAAGGCGAGGACAACATAGTGTTTAGGGACTTGACCGAGGTCCCTAACACCACCACCACCGTCACCATACCACCTCCACTTCCACCCAATCCACACAACTCTCCCTCTCTTTTTCTCTCTCCCTTTGCTACCCGTGATAGCCCCGGCCATTGAGAGGGCTTGCCGTCGCTGCCCACCACCCACCGAGTGCCACACTTGCGATGCTTATGGTTCCCCCACCGTCCCGCACCCCCAATTGCAGCCGCAGCTGCGTTTGCTGAGCCCCAACCCATGGCCTATAAATAGGGCATGCCTCCCTCACTTGAAAATGACTTCCAAGCCTCTCATCCTCCCTCAAGCCTCCTCCTTTTTCTTCCCCATCCTCCGATCTACATTCCCGTAGATTTTAGGAGAGATTTTACCCTAGTGCTGCCGTGCACCGCTGCAAGCCACCACTCCTAGTGGTGCTCTGGTGGCTGTTCAACCACCTCCTAGCCCTCCCCTTTCCATTTCCACATTCCTCCTCCCTTGGTTCCACCCAACCCATGAGCAAAAGCTCACTTTAGCCATTGCTCCATCGTGCTCCGCCACACCCTACCACGAAAATCCCCTCCCCCACCCACTAGCATGTAAGGTCTGCCAACCTTTTAAAAGAACCCCTTTTTAGCCCCTTTGTTCTGCCCAAATTTGCCTCTACAACCGTGCATCACCACCGGCGCCGCCATGCTCCAGCCCTCTAGACCCCACAATAGTAAGCCTTTTTGCCTCTTGCCTAGTACTTTAAATTTTTGAGCACGTTCAAATTAATCTAACCAACTTCGTCCGCATAGCGACACACGCACAAGCTCGATTGCGGGACACTTTAAGCCATCACGCTCGATTATCTTGAAATTTGCCTTTGGTGTAGTAAGTAAATCTCCAGATCGACCCTTGATTTTTCTAATGTGGAATTATCGCTAACTTTGTTACAATTTGGTTGTGATTAAAAAGTGGCCTAGGGCCCTGTGAAGTGTTGAGATATTAATGATGTAGTTGTTGTCAGAAATGTGGGCCAAGGGTCGGATGGAGAGTTGGGAAATGTTTGGCTGGGATTTGTGAAAGTGATAAAATTGTGACTTTTGTGTTGTGTGGTTGACCGTTTTGTACTATGCCATGCCATCCAATAATTGTTTGTCATGCATCTACATATTCAATTGTGCTATGTTCTATGCTATGCTACGTAATCCAAAAACTTGGTTTTTGGTGTCATCGGAAATTATCTCAGTGAAGCTCCTTTGGTCACTCGGGAACGTGTAAAACTAAGTGACATCCCCTAGACTGTCGCCAGGTGACAACAGTCTTAGCTAAGATGGTAACGCTCTTAGTATGACTTCGTGGCCCCTCTGAGTGAGGGGAATCCATGGAGTACACCGCAATAAATGGTTGAAATTGGGTATAAATGGGATTTTTGGAGTAAGTGGCTATTATTAAATAATTTATTCTTGTAAGGTCTCTAAATGGGTATTTTGGGAAAGTCTCTTATGATTGCAGCACGTGTTTGTTTATATGCTTCCATGTGTTGAAACTCTTGGTTGTTGATCTATGGATTTATTTGCTGAGTTTGTGAAATCTCATTGTGGTATTCCTACCCATGGAACCATAGATTTTGATGCAGAGGACGGGTTTGAGCATGATGGATCGACCCAACCTGAGGAGTTATGACTTGGGGTTTATTTCTGTCATAGTGGATAGACTATTTCTTTTCTTATTTTGATTAGTCGGATGACTATAATAACTTTATGGAGGATTTCTTATTTGGGTTGTATTTTAAATGTTCTGGTACTTAGTTTTAGACTGCTTTATTATATTTTCCCACTGCGTTTATAAATTGTACACAATTTGCATGTCCGCACACAATTGCACTCGGCGATGGGGTGTGTGACATGAGTGGCCATCACCCCAGTGTCGCGACTCCTTTCAAATCACAAGTGGGGGTCGAGGGCGCCACTCCTTTCTGAAAACCTATTAAAATATTTTTACTCAAACCATTTCACTACTATTCATAAAATTTTGAAATACTTATAATCATCCAAACATGGCCCTTAAAAAGGAAAAAAAAACAAGTAGATAGTATAAGTAATTAGAAAGGTGAGCAATGAATCAACTACATTTCAATGGCAAAGACATTAGAGCTAAGATTTAGAAAGAAGTGAAATACATTTTTCATCTACCTAATATGTCCATGTATGCAAGTTTTGTGTAGTTATTTAAATAAAAGTGGGATCCACCATAAAAGAAAAAACTAGACTTTTCATTTAGGTACAAAGTGTCTATTTAAAAAAAAAAAAAAAAAAAAGACTGTACGAGACTTGCACTACTTAAAACTATATAATTCATTTCCTACAACAAAAGCCAAGAATGATGCTTTGTAAGCTAGGGTACATGTAATAGAAGAAAATTTTGAATAAAGAGGAAGTTAATTTTATAAGCTAGTTATTGGAGCTAGTTTTGCTATTAATTGGCGCTCCATTGCTTGTTGAATTCATGCCACTATTGTAAAGGAAAGTCCAACCTTTGAGAAGTGTACGTTATAATTACAAAGAGATTTACAAAAATATTATATAAAAAAAACTTACATGTTGACGTAGTTTTATATGATATCTAAGATCTAATTTACAGTAAAAATTTAAGTAACTTTACAATTTAATGTAACATATCAAGCCATACATGATTTTGCAAGTTTACTTTTGAGAAATCCCTTTATGATTTAAATCATTTTTTTTATTAATATAATGTTCAGTTGGTCAAACACGACTCTTGACCAGTATAGTACTTATCAAGTAGTCTTGTAATACGAATACATGATTTCATCCTATAATAAAATGCAATATCAGTTAAAATTAGGACTTAAACAAATAAGTTTAATTACATATGTATAGCTGATCACCAGGAAGTTAAGAGATCTAGACTATGATTGACACAACCTGAATAGAAAAGAAAAATGATAACATTTCTAAATAATACATACGTACCCTAGCCGCTATGGTGTCTTCTAATGATCATGCCAGGGATAACACTGCAAGATAGTACCCATGTCATACGGCTGTCTAAGCAATCAGAAATTTCATTCCACATTGTTATTCAAGAGCAGTGCTAATTGCATAGACAGGGGCATGGATTAAAACATGGAATAGACTAAAATGGATGCACGAACAGTTTTTCCATTAATTTAGCTGGCATATTTCGTGTTTTAGCCTCACGTGCACTCGCCTATGTCCCAATCAATTTCATTCAATAAAACATAATTCATATAATATAGCTCAACAAAAGATATGGTTTGGAGCCACATATATAAGTCAATCTTACTTTGTAAAATCTTAGTTGTTACTCGATATTTATTACATTAACTGAGAGAACACACATCAAGTTTAACACACTGCACCAAAAATCTAATCAATAATGGAGAATATGGTTTGCGTAATTGCAAGTGCAATCAATAAGACAGCCGCCAGAAATGAAAGCAAGGCCCAAGGATTGTTGAAATAATCGCGCCTTAATTTTGCCATCCATACATTCCTACGTCTACTGCAATGCATGTTCACATCCATGAAAGTTCTTGCATAAATGGAGTTTCTGGTTGAAAAAATGATATGGTCACCAAGCTTGTTAACCATGGTGGAAATAACTTGATCATCACCCAAATTATTTTGGATAATTCCTCTTCGATGGAGTAATTCAACATCCTTTGGAGTGTTAATGAGATTGTCCATGGAGCACACATAGTTGGTGACATAATTGAAACCATTGTGTCGATAACAATATTTCTCATATGCAATTAGATTTCGTAAGAAAGTCTCTGTTTCATCTCCTATCCTCAAAGGTGAAATCTCCATTAGCCCCTTGTTGATGTGATATCCCGTATTTACGTGTATTTTGACTAAGTAATTATTACATTTCTTAAGATTATGGGCTTTCTTATTTTACATTTTTGATGATTTAAGAGAAATTATTTTATGTTTTTTAGCTGTGAAATTTAATTCAATGTGTTTCATTATTATTAATTATTGTTCATTATTTAAAATGATCTTTATTTTAAATTAGTTTATTGTTGGATTTTATTATTTTATTTTACTTAGTCGCTATGTTTAAATTAGTTTTATTTAAATTGTTGTTTTGAATTCTTTTCATTGGATCAATTTTGTGACTCCGAGTTGTGAGAATTGGATCTCATTTCTTTATCTCACTTTTTCTTTTTCTTCTCTTTTTCTTCTTCCTCCTTTCTTTTCTCCTTATTTTTCCCCTGCTTCCTCGCGCACGACCAGCCCCTCCCTTCTCTCTTCCCGTCCATTTCTTCTTCCTCCACCCTGCTCCGCCGTGCGCCATCGTGACCGTCACCGCCCCTCTCCTTCTCTTCCCCATAGGCCGGCGACCTCACCCCTCTGTTTATAGCCTCTCCTATGCCATCGTTTGTCCCCATGCACGACTTCAAGCCGCAGCACCTTTTGAGCTCCAGCGCCGCCGTCGTACCACCAATGGCCACCATCTTTTCACCATATAACCGGTGACCTCTCAGCAACCTAGTCCACCCATCCTCAGCTCTGATCCGCCATCGGTGAAGCTCCCCCATCTTGATTTCCGATTTGGGTATTTTGGTCTTCAACTGCCGCCCATGCCGCCACAACCGGCCAACGACCACCACCATTAGCTTCATCGACCTTCCTAAGCCCTTCCCTAGCAATCTTTAGTCTTCGTTTGTTCCCGTTCAAAATATAGCATTTTGAGACCCATGGCCCTTGTCCATTTTGCATTGTTGCGTGGTTGTACTACCACCTCTTGCACCTCCGTGGTTCTTCGAAAAGTATATTATAGCACTGTAAGTATTTTCTCAAAAAACTTTTGAGATTTAAATGCATTTTTGCGTTACTCATTTTTACTGTGATTTGGTTGGTTCTGCCGGACTGAGTCCGAGGAGTAAGGGGGTCGGTTGGATTGGAGGATGAGTTGTTGTGTGATTGGACTATGTTGGGATTTGTTGGTTGTTAGATATCTGTGTCATGTCTTGTACATTGCATATTTGCACGCATGTTCATGTTTGTAAATGAAAACTGAATTTTTGCATAATTGCATTCATGTTCATGTGTATATTTGAAAACTGGGTTTTCATGTGAGAAATGGTTTTGGGTGCATGTATATCACGACCACAAGCCGAGATAGGGTATTTTCTCGGTAGAGCTCCTCTAGTTCCTCGGGAGCGGAATATACTGAATGACATCCCCTGGGTTGTCGCTGGGCGACAACGGGATCTGACGGGATGGTAACGCTTTCGTGCCGACTCCGTGACCCCTCTTACTGGTAGGGGCTAGAGGATGTTTGGCCATGAATGCGTTGGGCGTGGAACTGAGAATCGCTCGTTACGAAGTCACTCACACAATCGTTACCCGTGGTGTGACGAAGGGAGTCAGGGTGTGCGGATGATCCCTAGGGGAGATCATGGTGCATACAGTAAATGGTTTAATGGGCTATTTTCTAGGAAAATGGCGTGTGTTGGATAAAAGGATTTTGTGGGGTCATTTTCTGGAAAAATGATGCATTATTATTTTTTGGGCCAAAATGGGATTTTGGCGTGTGTTGGAAAATATTCATTTTCGGAAAAAATAATGTTTTGGGTCTAATGCATATTTCATCATATGCATGCATAATTGTTGGTTGCATTAATGCATTTTTATCTCGTGGGTTGTTTGGATTATTACTTACATGCGGTATCGTTTTATGGTATCGCAGATTTTGAAGAGCCTGAGGATTTGGCTCCGCCGGATGAGTGATTTGGGATCACTCATTTATATGTTTCGATCTTTGTATTATGTATTTTGGTAATATTATGTTTTCATGGGATAATGGTATTATTCTTTAAAACGCTTTTGCTTTTGTGAATTTGTATTAAACAATTCTGATACTTAGTTGACTTATTTAAACTAACCACTGCATTTTTGTTGTGCACTTTTTGCATGTTACACACACTTGAGCAATTATCGTTGGGATGTGTGACCCGTGTTGTCATCATCCTGACGTCATGATTCCTACGTTTCCATACGTGGGAGTTGGGGCGTCAAAGTTGAACTTTATGGAAAACATGTCACATTTATCTGCCTTCTTGAATCTGATTCTAGCCTCTGCAAATTCTGTGGCACCTTGTATGTTCCAGTCTTCAATCTCTCTAAGAGCAAGTAGACGCTTAAATTTCTTTGCCTTGTTGAATTCGACTCTAGCCTCACGAAGTTCTTTGCCATAAGGTATTGACTTCTAGTTTTCAATCTTGTCCAGACAAAGTAGATGCTTAAATTTCTCTACTATCTTTAATTCGACTCCATCCATTTGTGTCCCTATTTCACACTGTTTTGACTTCCGGTATTCATTCCTACTTCGATCATGTAGATCCTTAAATTTCTTTGCCTTGTTGAATTCAATTCTATCCTCTTGAAGTTCAATGGCATAAGGTATTGTTATCCAGCCAAAAATCTCATATACCTTTTCATTAAATTTCTTTGCCATATCGAATTCAACTCCAGCCTCCTAAAACTCTAAGCCATACATGAGAGTTGATTCCCAGTCTTCAATCTCTGCCATATTGACTTGGAATCCAGAATTCTGAAATTCGCTGGTGGAAGAAATTGTCGTCCTCATATTTTCCATTTTTGCAAGTGGTGGAATGATAGCGTCACGAATCCGACCAAATTGACGTTCTTTGGCATGATCTATTTCCATATCAAGTATTGTAATACAAATGGTTGTATGTACGAGACCAAGGAGATACTCAAACTCTTCGTTCTTGAATCTGAACCCAACATTTAAACGTTGAACTACCATGTCTAAAAGTGAAGGGGTGAGAGCTTCTTGCACCAAAAGAAGTAGATGCTTAATCTTTTCAGTAGAATTATAACTTGATGCATCGACATTCCATTGAAATGGTAAAAAGACATTGAAAAAATTGAGGGCAAGATCATTAAGTCGTGTCTGGATAACCTGAGCTGTGGAGGTAGAGCTTTCAACATTAATAATTCCTTCTTTCTCCTCATCAATATTGACAACTTGTTCCCCGAACTTTTTGGATCTGTTATGAAGTAGTGTGTTGTTACTCTCACTCATCCCGAACAATTTATCCAGAACAAAGAATGGAAGTTGATTTTCAAATAATAGTAGATCACGAGCTATTCTAGGAAGCACCCACCCCATTTGAAAGATTGGGTCATCTTGACAATCTCCTATTTCCTTGAAGATTTCATACTTGGGGAACAACTCAATAATGAAACACCTATCAAGTAAAATCATTTCTACAAACTCATCTAGGGTCTGGCTAATGCATTCTACATAGCATTTACGTGCAGGTTCTTCCAATTCTCTCAAGGCCGTGATGTATGCTTCCACACTTCCTTTTGTTTTTATAAGCATTTGTTGTCGATAGCTAAATTTATGCTCTTCCATAAGCCCATGGCCAACCCTACCTTGGTTATTGTAATGATCGATGGCAAGTAGCACAGGCTTGTAAGCCTTCTCGCTTACGTCACGTAATTGCTCATGCACTTTATACATACAACACTCTTTAGCATTTCTAGTCAATCGGCCTTCATGCTTTCCCTTAATTTCCTCAATACGAGTGGACAATGTCATATTGTAAAGAAGTAGTGCAAGTCGTGCAAGTCTCTGTTCCTAATACAAACCATACAAGCTTTTTAATTGTTAATTCGAATAGAGAGCAGACCTCATATTCTAAAGAAATAGTACAAATATCTACTCCATTTATTTGCATACAAATTGTCTCTAACATGTAACAAGTAAGACAAATTAAGATCTTCCATTCACCAACATGAAAGACTACATGCAAATTCTGCCACTAATTCAGCAATAAAGCCAATGGATTATTCGAGAGGGTTCAACTTCTTTTTTGGTTTGGGAAAGGGGCAGGGAATGGATCCTTGGTTCATAACGGTTTTGTCATCACTTATTCTTACTTACAGGTCAAAGATCTATGCTCAACCATTGGATGGTGCATCCCAAAGGTTCAAGCCCTCAATAACACAGCTTTGCTTTATGAGGTAAATAAATTCTCCATCAGACTGCGACAAGGAACAGACACTAGAGTATGGCCTTTTTACTGAAGTCCTACGTGGAACTTATTGAGAGACCATTGTCCCCACTTTCCTCCTTCCGGTTTTATAGGGAACCATAAAAGTAAATATATTTGATGATAGAATTCAATAGTGCGGAATGGCTTTAGCATCGAAATGTGTATGTTGCTCTCATGATTCTAGACAGTCAGCATCTCATTATGTTTTCTCGAGCTATATATGCTCTAGTTGGTGTTGTATGGCAATTCACTTCCTAGATGTTGGAGAGAAAGAGCTGCCCTATGCTAGGCTTCTTTCAAGGGATCATATCAATTTAATCTACTTGCACAGCTCATTTCAATCTACTGAGAAATCTAGCTTGCGAGGAACATAGAAAAGTTTGAGGATGTAATGGTGATTGTTAATACCAGTATTCACATAATTATAAAATGACCAAGGGAACTGGGCTCTCTCCTTAAGCCCAAATCTTTGACATTTCGGACCAAAATCTCTATTTTATCTGATCTTCATATAGCACAACAGATTGTTAAAGTAAAAAAAATTAAAATTATAAACATAGATAGTACTTCCAAAGGCAACCTCAGTTTAGCTGGCTGTGAGAAGGTTTTAAGATGCTCTTCTAGCTCTTTTATGCTTGGTCTCTCTTGTTTCTTGGGCAATGCTACGAACACTTTTGTAGAATTTTCAACTTTGAAAACTGGCTTCACTTTATTCACCTACCAGGTCAGTGCATTAGACCGTTGATGCACCCAAAAGGCCAAGACCTTATTAGAAATATTGTGATATTTGAGATGACATCATGCATTTTCATGCTTCCTTAATTCAATTAAACATATATAGTCCATGTTTATAGGGAAGGAAATGCTTATAGCCACACATGTGCTCTTGTTGTTTTCACTCTCCCCCTCAGCTACCTTATAAGCGCAGCTGGAATCCCTTACTTGCAATTGTAGCTCCTGACCTTTGTTTTGACACGTAGCCTTGTAGATAGTTTAGTATTAAAAAAATAAGGATGTACTTACTATTGAAACTGTAAAATCCTTATACCGTTTGATGTTAGAACTTTTTAGAAGACAGCTTCTACGGTGGAGTTCCCAAATAGTACAGCTTTAGCATAAAAGGAAAGCAAAACAGATGAATGGTAAAAATGGCCCTACTGTTTTAGTATGTTTTTCTTTTCAATATGCGATTATGGACTTGCTTAATTAATCATTCGCCGTAGATCGCTCCCTGCGCGCAAATAAATAAATAAACAACAATGAAAATAAAAACACTCTAGATGAGAGTTACCAGACACATAAAATTATTTATTTTAGCTAAAAATTTCTATACATCAATTTATGATCTGCTTTCTCTCTAGATTACTTGAATGTTATTTTTATTCTATATTTATTCTTTTCCATATATTTATTCTAAATCCTAATAAACTTGTAATATATATGCACAAATCTTTTAGTTTTTACAATATCTCACCATATAGTATTGTGATTGAAATTTATTTATTTACACCCCAAACAACAAAAATAATCCAAACAAAAACTAATAATAAAATCAAAAGATAAAAGGAGAAATGAGCTTTATAATATAATTTATGGTTCATTGCAAAATTAGTACATGAGTTTTAACGTTTTTGTAACTCGAGATCTCAATTTTCAACTTTTGCAAAATTGATATATGAACTTCGAGAATTTACAATTCAATACACCCGTTTATTTTACTGTTAGGACATTAATGATGTGATTGACACGTGATATTTGTGAAAAATACTCTGGCTGCAAAAGGGTTATACAAAATAATCCTACAAGCTGACGTTACATGATATGACTCGTCACTTTATAAAATTATTTTTATTATAAAATAAATCTAACGCATCAGATGAAACTACATTGTTTGTTGGATTAATTTTGTATAATCCATTTGTGACTCAGGAACTCTTTGATATTTAATACTTTTAAATATTTTTAAAAAAATCATAACATTATTAAAAAATATTTATTTAATCATTAAGTAAAAAAAAACCGCCTAGTGGGAGCAGCATGCAGCATTTCTCTTTTTTCATTATTATTTTTTTAAAAATCTGCTCCACAAACTCTACCCCAATGTTACCCACAAGTTTAAATTGGTATCACATTGCCTAAGTATTCCAAATCTTTTTTTTCATCTATTAAGGTTCCGTTAGTTTGACAGAAAAGAAATAGAAAATTGACTTTGGCCCTAAAAATCTAAGAAGAATTCTAAAATAATTGAAAAAATACTAGATATTAGAAAAATCTTAAAACGTTTATATAAAAGTTGAAAAAAATAATAGGAATTTATACAAACCCAAAAAGTGAAAGTAAAAGGGGAAACATTAAATAGGAAGTAAGAGAAACTTCCTTTTTAAAAAAAAAAAAAAAAAAAATTAATTGAATGCTTCAACCGTAGAATTTATAAATGCTTCANTTTTTTTTTTTTTTTTTTTTTTTTTTTTTTTGAGTTGAAATTTTGTGTTTAATATATAGACAGAGACGTACGTAGATGGAGAAAGAAGGAAATGGAACTTACTTGCTAATTTATTGCTCAACCTGCAGATGATTGTGTTTCGGATGAAAGGAAAAAGCCTGAAGGACAGGTCACAGATTATAAAGAATCAAAGATGCAGCCTGCTGATGCACCACCTGGCTTCGTTTGGAATATAAATCCATCTCAACTCATTATTATAATTTTTTTAAATTTTAACACAAAATATAATAAATAATTTAATTTTTTAAATTTTAAAATAATAATAATATTAAAAAATAATATTCTAATAATATTTTATCATCTCAACTCAACTCAATTCAATATTGAAACGTAGCCTGAATGTTGACTTAGCCGTGGACTCTGGTTGGCCCAGACAGCTGTATGACATATCCCGTAGGAGAGCTGTAAGATGTTAAGTGCAAAACAATATAAAATAATATATTTTCCTTTTAAATTTTGTTTACTATTTTCTTTCACTTTGGTATGTATAAATTAAAAAATAATATTTTATTATAAATGTGTGTGAATCGAAAAAATATAAGTGATAATGGACAAAAATTAAACTTGGAAAGATTGACACCTCCAATCGCATGATTTTCTGCTGCTGTCTCCAATGTGATTAATGAAGTACAACTCTCTTGTAACCGTTATACAGATTTGTAGTTCCTAAAATCTTGTCTTTCTATTACATTGTACAGCTATACTTGTATCTATTTATACAGATCTCAAATACAAGGAAATGTATTATTCTTTCCAAAATATATCCTGTTTATGGTCTCAGAGCTTCCAAAGCTCCAACGAGAAGATCCTCTTTGCTATGGCCTCCAACAACATCTCTGTTTCTTCTAATCCTCAAAGCTCTACGCCTCTAATTGCTGTAAACGTTGCTGCTCAGCTTCCTCATAAACTGACACCCACCAACTTTCCTGCCTAGCGATGTCAATTTGAATCCTTACTCATTGGTTACAACCTTATGGGGTATCTAGATGGTACCCTCTCCTGTCCTTCTCTCAGTGGTGTCTCCACCAATGACCAGGAAGCTATTAAGGTTGCATATTCTCATTGGATACGGTAGGACAAGCTCCTGCTCAACGCCATCCTTGATGGTGTTTCTGAGGGTGTTGTCTCTCATATTGCTAATGCTGAGACGTCCATAGAAGCATGTAAGACCCTCACCTGACTCTATGCTAGTCGTTCCCGCACTCGAGTTATGCAACTCAAGGAGGACCTCACTCTTCTTCATTGAGGGTCTCGGTCCATCACAGAATTTCTTCACTCTGTGAAGCACATACCAGATGAGTTAGCACTCATTGACGCCCCTGTGACAAACGACGATCTTACGCTATACATTCTCAATGGTCTTGGCTTGGAGTGCAACGAGATTGTTGCTCCAATTCGCACTCGTGCAACCTCTCTCACCTTTGAAGAACTTGATGCAGGGGGATCCGAGACAGATGATGCTGAGCTGTCAGATTGCACCTTGATGGCGCTGAGATACCATGAGTTGGCAGATCAGCGCAATGGCAGGAATTGATTGTGATATGTTCCTCATTGGGGCCGTTTTGAGTGTGTTTCAGTCTTTTGGCCATAACTTTGGCTACGGGTGTCGGAATCGCACATAAGACCC
>QEOT01003750.1:45436-65186 GCA_003123785.1 Pterocarya stenoptera | reverse complement strand
CCTCATTGGGGCCGTTTTGAGTGTGTTTCAGTCTTTTGGCCATAACTTTGGCTACGGGTGTCGGAATCGCACATAAGACCCCAATTCGGAAAGCTCCTTTCAATGCGCACGCTGTCCACAAATTCTGCTATTTTCCCCTCCGAATCACTATTTTTAGTTATTTTTTATTTTTTACTATTTAAGGTAATTTTTCGCTTGTCAGTTAGGAAGTCGTTTTAAATCCGATTTGGGCCTGATTTTTTGCAGATTGCTTATTTTATTTTGAATTTCAATTTAGAGTGATTTTCGAGATTTTGCTATTTTTGGCAAAATTCGGATAAACACGATTTTTGGCTATAATAGTCCGGCTTGTGGACTGATTTCGGGATTTTGTGGAATTTTATAATATTCCGTTAAACCCTAGAGACTTTTCTCTGGTTTTGGGCGAATTTTCTCCTGTGAATCATCTGTTGGAACTAGCCTACGGGATAATCGCTATCCTGTCCGGCGTCAGAACTCCATGACCTGCTCCTTGGTCATGAGCGCTACTTGAAGCGTCTGGAACATGCTTCTAATCCTCCTATTATTACAGCTAATGTCTCTCAACGTAGGTACAATAATTGTTCCTCTCAAAAGAATGATAAGAAGCAAGCCTACTCTCGGTCTGGCAATTCTGGTGGCCCTTCTCAGTCCAAGCACGCCAACAACTCCTCTGCTGACTCTGCTCAAAGAGGCCGCCAACCAGGAAAAACTTGCCATTTTTGTGGCTTCAATGGCCATACTGTGACCGAATGTCACAAGCTTCGTTGTGTGTTAGCACAAGCTAAATGCACTATCATGCCTCAACCTGCCACCAACCGTTGGATGCTTGACTCTAGGGCATCTCATAATATCACATCTGAACTTCAAAACATGTCTATGCATTCTGAATATGAAGGACCTGACAAGGTTGTCATTGGGGACGGCACATGTTTGAATGTCACACACGGTTCCACCAATCTCTCCACTCCTTCCAAAACCTTTGCTCTTACAGATCTTCTTTGTGTTCCTTCCATTCATTGTAATCTTATCTCTGTTCATAAATTTACCTCCTCTAACAATTGCTTTGTAGAATTTAATCCCTTCTCTTTCTCTGTGAAGGATCTGAGCACGGGGGTGCATCTACTTCAAGGCAAATGTGAGGATGGCATCTACTACATGCCTCAGTCCGCTCATGTCTTGTGCAAACCACCAGTGGCATTTGTTGGGGTCCGCACCTCTCTTGATGGCTGGCATTCACGGCTGGGTCATCCCTCCACCAAAGTTGTC
The DNA here is from genome assembly GCA_003123785.1 of Pterocarya stenoptera. NCBI lineage: Eukaryota > Viridiplantae > Streptophyta > Magnoliopsida > Fagales > Juglandaceae > Pterocarya > Pterocarya stenoptera. The sequence goes on along the minus strand of QEOT01003750.1, from coordinate 63,899 downwards.
ACCCAAGTAGTTCGCTCATTTGACTTGCCTCTAGAAAAATCTTTTGTTACAAAGAAAAGCCTTTGTGTTTCCTGTCAATGTAATAAAAGTCACAAGCAACCTTTCTCTATTTCTTCTATGACAAGTTCTCAGCCATTTGAATTAATTTATTTAGATGTCTGGGGTCCATCTTCAATTAAATCCATCAATGGTTATCATTTTTATGTTATTTTCATTGATCATTTCACAAAGTTCACTTGGTTCTACACTCTTAAGCAAAAATTTGATGTTGAGAATGTTTTCATTAATCTTCAAAATTACATCACAAATCAGTTTGCCACCACCATCAAACATTTCTATATTGATAACGGTGGCGAGTACCTCAAACTCCGTCCCTTCCTCGCTAAACACGGCATCACCAGCCTTACAACCCCTCCTCACACGCCCTAACACAATGGTGTCTCTAAACGTTGCCATCGACATCTAGTTGAAACTGGTTTTACTCTTCTTCATCATTCTAAACTTCCATTGTCCTAAACGTTGCCATCGACATCTAGTTGAAACTGGTTTTACTCTTCTTCATCATTCTAAACTTCCATTGTCCTACTGGTCTTTTGCTTTTGAGGCAACATGTTATCTAATTAACTGAATGCCCACCCCTCTCTTACATGGTAAAACTCCTTTTGAATCACTCACTCTTCGTCCACCAAATTATCTCAAGCTTTGCACATTTGGTTGTCTTTGCTATCCATGGCTCAAACCGTATAACAACAGCAAACTCGATCCCAAATCCACTCCTTGTGTTTTTCTCGGCTACTCTCTCACTCAAAGTGCTTACAAATGCCTCGATATCAAGACCCATCATCTCTATCTTTCTCGCCATGTTGTGTTCGACGAACACACCTTTCCTATCACCTCCAACTCTATTGATCGTCAGCTTTCTCTTGCTTCTGACAGCAATCAACAATTACATGCTGCTGTGGAAGTTTTTGGATCTATCCCACAAGTCCCGCCAGTGACTCAAGTGACTCCATATTTCACATAGCCTGAAGTACTTCACCCTCCTACACAACCAGATCCACCATCGTCATCACTAGGTATACTCTTTCTTCCCTCTTCACAACATATACTATCTCTTCCCTCTGATAACACTACTCTGTCTTCTTCATTTGCTGCACCCGCACCCCCTCCCTCTCATAGGATTACCACTAGATCTATGAATAACATTTACAAGCCTAAACACATGTGCCTTGTCACCAAACATCCCCTTCCCGACACTCCTAAACCAACTTGTGTCAATCAAGCACTAAAACATCCTCAAGGGCGCCACACCATGTCACAAGAATTTACAGCCTTGGTTAAGCATGGTACATGGGACTTAGTTCCTCCTCACTCCTTTCAAAATCGAATTGGGTGTAAGTGGGTCTTCCAGATAAAGAGGAAGCCCGACGGTAGCATTGACCGATACAAAGCTCGCCTTATTGCAAAAGGCTTTCATCAACGGCCTGGTCTTGACTACACGGCAACTTTTAGTCCAGTCGTTAAGCCTACTACTATTCGGACAATCCTCTCCATTGCTCTTATGCATCGCTGGCCCATTCGCCAGCTCGATGTCAACAACCCCTTCCTACATGGCACCCTCGAGGAAGATGTCTTCATGGCACAACCCCGTGGATTTATTGACACCAATTTCCCCAATTATGTCTGCAAGTTAAAAAAGTCCATCTATGGCTTTAAACAAGCCCCTCGTGCGTGGTACAATGAGCTCAAAGGTGCTTTTCTTGATTTGACCTTCAGTCAGTCTAAATTGGACTCTTCGTTATTCATTTATCATGCAGGTGGTCACACTATGTACTTCCTGGTCTACGTTGATGACCTCCTTATTACTGGCAACAGCACCATCCTTGTTCATGAGATCATTCACAAGCTCAGCAAGCGTTTCTCACTTAAGGACTTGGGCCTTGTCCATTTTTTCCTTGGCATTGAAATTATCCCCACCTCTACTGGAATGTTTCTCAGCTAGCATCAGTACATCCGTGGCCTCCTTGATCGAGCAAGATGGAAGGTGCCAAAGATGTCCAAACCTCTCAGAGCACAAATATCACTCTCAAGCTCCATGATGGCTCCTCTCTTACTGATGCTACTCAATACAGACAAGTCATTGGTGCACTTCAATATCTCTCATTCACTCAACCAGACATCGCCTTCTCAGTCAACAAACTAGCTCAATTCATGCACCAACCAACTACTACTCACTGGACTGCAACTAAATGCATCCTCCGCTATCTCAAACACAGCATTCATCATGGGATTTCTCTCACTCGTACCAGTGCGTCAACGTTATAGGCCTACTCTGATGCCGATTGGGCAGGCAACTTTGATGATCGGTCAAGCACCACTACTTATCTTATTTTTCGTGGTGACAATTTAATCTCATGGAGCACTCGCAAGCTGAGTATCAAGCACTTGCTGCTACCACTTCAGAAATTGCTTGGCTCACATCCTTACTGACTGAGCTTCATTTACCACTCTCCAAACCTCCACTAATATTATGTGACAACATCGGGGCTACCCAACTCAGTCTGAATCCAGTAATGCACTCTAGGATGAAGCACATTGCCATTGATCTTCATTTCATCAGAGATTATGTCAACAAAGGCCTGCTTGATGTTCGTCATGTTTCAACTCATGATCAATTTGCCGATCTCCTCACAAAAGCACTTCCCAAAGCTCGATTTCATTTACTCAGGTCCAAGATTGGCGTACTTGACGGCTCGTCCATCTTGCGGGGGTGTATAAGTGATAATGGACAAAAATCAAACTTGGAAAGATTGCCACCTTCAATCGCATGATTTTCTGCTGTTGTCTCCAACGTGATTAATGCAGTACAACTCTCTTGTAATCGTTGTACAGATTTGTAGTTCCTAAAATCTTGTCTTTCAATTACATTGTATAGCTATACTTGTATCTATTTATACAGATCTCAAATACAAGGAAATGTATTATTCTTTCCAAAATATATCCTGTTTAAAAAATAGATCCGATAGTGAATTGAAATGAAAGTTAAAAGTTAAAGAAAATAATAAAAGTTAAATTATTTATTATATTTGGTATAGAAATTTAAAAAAATTGTAATGATAAAATGAGATGAGATGAAATAATTTCACTATCCAAATGGAACCTAAATGATAGATTATAAAAATGCAGCATTATGAGAGCATTAGTGGTGGACTCAACAAAGTTTGACCAAAATTTGGCTAAAGAATTTACTTTTATAAATTTAGTTAGCTACTTTTCAACAACACCAAATAATAGATTCTCCAAATCTATTACTATTTTATTAAAATATTAATTTTGACATTTTCATTTATTTTAGTATGTATAAATTAATCATTTTTGTTGCAAAAAAAATGATAATTATAATGATAATGATAATGATGATGATAATTGAGTGAAACCATCTTTGTAAACTCGTTCTTATTTGGCAAATATATTTTCGTATAATGAAATCAGTTAATGACTTTTAATTTTAAATAAAAGTTAGTAACTTGATTAATAAAAATTAATGATCTAATTAGATGCATTAGTTTCAATAAATTCAACTTAATATAATTGTATATATGACTTAATTTTCATTTAATAAAAATACAATTGGAGGGATTATATGGCTTTATAAGAATAATTCTTATTGTAATTTATACTAGTCGCACACTCGTGCGATGCAAGGGAGAACCATTATTTAATTTTTATACTTTTAAGCACCAAGTCTTTTTAAATTCGGTATTCTTTGATTACTGATCATAGTAAATAAAACGTATAGGAAGGAGACATAATTCATGCCCGTGTTTAGCTTGCATTAGATGCAACTAGAGAGAAGTAAAAGCCTCATTTGACTAGAATTTCTGTGGAAGTAGAGCATAATTAAGGGAAAAAACACATTTCTCCATTTTTGGTTTAGTTTTATTTTGTAGTATTTTGAATTGATGTTGTAGATATGGATTTAGAATTTTGAACCTAGCTTTACCTTTACATCATTAGTAGTGGACTCAACAAAGTTTGGCTAAAATTTAGCTGAGGAAGGGGCCCCACCAGGGCGGGCTGAGGATGCTGGGGTAGGAAAGGCATCGGGCGTGGTGTTGTGTCCCAAGGCGTCCACAAACTGGCAAGACACTGCATCGAGTTGAAACTCTTCCAAGTCCAGGCTCTTCAAATTGGTACGAGGGTTAGTCAGTAGGTGAGCCCGCAAGTGAGTCATACCAACCCCATAGCCGTACCCAAATGCACAATCGCCCTAGTAGCAGCCAATTGAGGATGCGTACGGACCAACTCCCCGTTGGCAGAAGCTAACTGAGTCCCCAACCCCTCCAACTGCTACTTCTACTCATTGACAGTGGCGTTCAAATGCCGTAAACTCTGAGCTATCTTGCCTTGTGCTGCGTCAGTATCCTCCAGAACCTTCTTATAGGCAGCAAACCTCGATTGCAACTCTTCATGATTTCCCTTCGCCTCGAACAGTTGGATGTCGAACTGCCTACACTCCTCCACCCGCGATGCCTTCACCTCTGACAGTTCAAGGGCAAGCCTCTTACGCTCCTCCTCTGAGGCAGACAATGCCTGAGTAGACTCTCGGGAGCGTTGTTTAGCGTCCACCTGAGATCGCTTGGAGGTGACCAGCACCTCACTCAGCCGAGATACCTGAGCTTGAGCAGACTCCTATTCGGACTCTGCCAGCTTCAAGGTAAAACTGTCACAAGCTTGGATAGATTGAGCTCGAAGAATTTACCATGAAGCTCGCACACTTCATCACAGAGGAATTAGAGGTCAGTTTCCAAGTTGCGGATGTGCACATTGGCCTAATCCAAGTAGCATTGCACCTTAGTCTTTCAACCAAGAGCCGAGTCATTTCGTTCTTGGCGTAGTATCTAAACTTTCACTGCTCCCTAACTTCATCCTCCAACTCAGCCTAGTCACCCACAATCCAAGCTGCCAACTCATCAACACCCTACACAAGCAAAATGACTAAGTAAAATAGTTCCACACAGAGGCAACCATACTAAGCAAAAATAAACACAGTACCGGAGAGAGCATGTTCCTTAAAGCTTCTTGACATCTCCACAACTGATCCTGAAGGGGAAAGGGAGCACCGGGGGCCAATCTCCTTGACCCTGCCTGCTACATCAACCGCAAGGGGTACGGAGGGCACGAAAGGAAAGGAAAGGGTGGTCAGATCCCCCAACTTGGCCATGAACATACCTGGGCCTTCAACCTGCCTCCCAACTTCCATGTCGGCCAATCCCCCATCACCCACGTGGTCAATAGTAGGAACAATCGTGGGGAGAGATGGAGACTCTCTCTTGGTCAGTAGTAGAGGTCTCACCGCCAGAAACAGTTGCGGGGAGAGAACTCAAGGTAGATCCTTGCTCCCTACGATCGTCTTCATCACCGCCCCCAATATTGGTTTGGGCACCGCAAACTAAGATGGATTCAGGCGCCCTAGCCCCAGCCACGCCCCTAGAAAAGGCACTGTACATATCCACAAAAACGTCGTAGACACTAGGTGTTGATGTTGGGGAAAGGAGAGAAGGAAACTTGAAGGCGGTGTGCTCATAGATTCAGTGCCCTTGGCAAGCAAGTCAAAATCAAAAGTCATCACCAAGTTAGCGAGGGCTTGGCCCATGAGCCCAGTAACTTCGTCAAGACCTGGCGACACTGGGGGGAAACCCTGAACGGAGAAGCTTCGAGCATCTTCTCTCCAGGGGAAGCATCAGGAACCCTCTCACCAACAGCAAGGTTGGAATCGCAATTTACTCCTCGATTCACCTCCACTTCAGGCTTCATGGCGGATTTAGCAACCTCGCCCCCAACAACGCTGCCACGAGGGCGTTTGGGAAAAAAACAATCAATTTGAAAAGCCTAGCTCTTTCCCACGAGCAAGGGAGCACGTCTCTTCACCTTGGGCACCATGACCTTGAGTTTATGACCCTCTTCCTTCTACGGCTTGAGATAGTTGGCGATCATTCTTTCGAGCTCCCCACTTCCTGAGAGGCTGGCAACCCTCTTCTTTAATGTAGTGCAATCTTCTGTCCAGTGAGTACCAAACTGGTGGTACTTACAGTATGGGTGTCCTCTTACCAGAAGATGTTCCTTCTCTCTTACTGTCTTATTGTTTTCTTCCACACTCATGTTATTATGAATAAGGCGGCGCCCCTAGTCTTGTTGATTGGAATACCTCTCTCGTCTCTCATCTTAATGACCTTGCCTGGTCTTCTTGTCTTTGGAGCTATTCTGGTTTTTGGCTTTCGACTTGACATCCTGCTTCCTTGGCGCTAAGAGAGCCTGTAATGTGTCTTTAGCATTTACGAAATCATATGCTCTGTCCATAAACTCCCTCAAGGTAGAGAGAGTTTTCCTGGCCAATTCAACCATGAATGAGCTACTCGAACAAATGCCTCGCAAGAGGGTAGCCAACGTGATCTTTTCATCTTGGTTGTTTGTGGTCAGTCTCTCCTTGTTGAAACGGGTTAGATACGTTTTCAAGCTCTCTCCTTTTTGCTTGATGGTCAACAGGTAGGCATTCGGTCTGCTGCGCCTCCTCCTCCCCATGAATTGTGTAAGGAACTGTTTGGCCAACTTCTCAAAGCTGCTGATGGATCTTGCGCGCAATGTCCTGAACCAGCCTCTTGCTATTCCTTTCAACATTAATGGAAAAGCACGGCATGCCAACTCCCTGGGAAAGCCATGGAGGGTCATGTGTGCTTTGAAGTGTTCACTGTGATCCACAGGATCTTGTGACCCGTCATATAAGTCAATCTGAGGAACCTTAAACCTTGGTGGGAGGGGAACCACCATCACTTCTTCGTTGTAAGGGAGGTCAGTGCGGGTGAGCAGTTGTTCCACCGAAGAGGACCCTCACATCCTTCTTGTCATCTCTTTATATTTGTCAACAAGGCTGCGTACTTCATCATGTAGCTTCTTCTTTTCCAGATCTTCCATATTCATACCTCCCGCAATGTGTGTGTCTCCTTCTACCTGCCCATTTTGAACAGGTGGTATGGTAGCGTTCTACCACTTCAATTATTCGTTCTCCATTGTAACTACTCCATTACCATCACCTCTCTCAGCTTCTATTCGGTCTCTGCCAGCCTCGCTTCTATCCCCGCTGCTTTCATCTATTGATCATGAGTTGCTTGAGATCATGTAGTAGTTGGCATGTGAAAATTACGCTAAAGTTTACAAAGATCTCATAGACGGCGTCACTGTAAAAGACGTGTTTCACACCACCAGCTACTCGAACGACCTGCAAAGAACAACCCGACGACACTAGTTGCCCAGGATAAACTCTGATGCCTAAGTTAGAGACGTAGTCTCAATACATAATATTTCAATAATACTCAGGAGAACATTTTTTACCTTCATGTACCATATATAAAGATGCAAGGGCGTGTCCAGGAAGTCCATAACCATCCGTTCCCTACATTTATCTCTAATTATCCCTTATCAAAGGAGGAGAGGATAACTGCTCTGATTCAAAGGGGATATCCATATTAGGATAACTGCTTTCATCTTGAGGCATTATTACCTTGCTAACAATGTTGCTCCCTTGTTGATTTCATGCTCCCACAGGCCATTGGGCTGGCCGCGGGCCTTGTAGGTCAAAATGGCAAGCTGGCCTGCCTATCAGTCATGGGCTTGGTAGCAAGAGGACCCAAATATCCCCTCCAATAATATTATTTATATAAATATATATATTTATAAAGGACTGAAAGACGACAGCTAAAATATAGAGGGAACATATTGTGGTATATGAGCGGAGCTTTCACGGACAATATAGAATTGCATAGAATTGTTTTCTTAGCTTAGGTTAAGTAATTTTTTTTTCTAAGCAAACTTAGGTTAAGTAATTAATTGCATAGAATTGACTACACTTTTGGAATCTTACGTCAATGTGGACAATATATATACACACACATGTGAGAGGCTCGTTTGCCTAGCTGGAAGAAAATCTTTTCTAGAGATTTCTAATGTCCACAAGGGGAAAAAATAATATGATTTTTTAAATAAAATTGATTAGTCAATAGTCTAATGCACAGGGGCCGAAAAGCAAATTTTAACAAGCATCCATAGATAATAGTAACTAAAACGTATATAACGGTACTATGAGTAATAAGGAAACTAAAAGACTTGGGATATTCTAGAAATAGTTTTCTCAGCAAAATATATGAATAAACTTAAAAAGTGTGATCTGTACTACATAAGCTTGTCCTGATATTTCTTCTATAAAGCGCTCTCCACCCAAAGAAAACTTGGTTTGCACCATCATCATCTCTCTGGTTTCCTCCCTCTTGGGAGCAGGCTAAATTAGCATCCTTGAACATCAAGATGAGGCAGGAGATCAACAGACAAAGATTCCCATTCAAGTTTCTGGTAAGGATTTTAGCATCTTTTGCCCCACATCTAAATTATAATCACTAAAGGAATAAATTGTGAAATAGTGGATCAATTCAAATTCAAACAAAGGGAGCAGCAAATTCCTCCCCCCACCCCAAACAAAGAGGAATAAAAAGTCACCCAATGCACACAGTGATATACGTGTCAGTATTGATGTTATTGATAATCAGCATATTACTTTGAACACATATATGTACTTTTTGTTACTGGAGAACTCCCACGCTTCTTTAAGATTTACAACATGTTAGGACAAGTTATTAAATTAGCTTTCAAAAGAAGAAACTAATCAATAAATTATCTAACAAGCATAACCAGTAATTACCTGCCAGTTTTCATCTATGGTATACGCCTCAACCACAATTTTGCAAGGATCCTTATTAAAGCTATTAGTTAGGATTAGAATCAACACATTCAAAATTCCAGTATCTAAGAAGAATACAATTTCATAAGAGTAAGTCACTATTTACTTTAACTTGTCCAGACAAGACAAGATTTGAAGATAGACACAGTGAGATAACAAATGAACCTTAATTCAGTTTTAAACACAGAGAGATAATCTGAATTTCAAATGGAACATCAAGACACTTTATAGGTGTTCAGATAAATGTAGATGTTTGAATGTCAACACCTTATCGTTCAAGCTATTAGTAGCAAACACAAAAACAAAGAAATGCTTTTGTAAGAACACTGGTGAATAATTTTACGTTTAGGAGTTTGTAATATCTTTATAAAAGAATTCAAGCATTAAAAACTCCATAAAAAGCAGAGCAATAGGGCAGATCCTGACAGTAAGAAATAGAGCAAGATTAAAATTTATGCAAAAAAAATCTAATATAATAATGTTGCACAAAACTACAATTTAACAAGAATGGCCTTTTCAAGTCAAGGGACAAAGATTTCTCTTTTCCGGTCAAAGTTTTAATTACATTCAAGCCTTAGAGCTAAACTTAATTGATAAGTACTTATTGTCATATCATGCATGTGAGTATCATCATAAAAAAAAAAGTATCATCGGCCTAAAGTAAAGCTATAATTCAGAAGTAGAGTTATTCCTAAGTTCGTTCTGATTGTAAACTTTGACTAAACATATTATCACGTATAATATTGAGGGAGTAAATCATAATTTATAAAGAAATAAACGTCAGTCAATTCATGGATCACATGCAAATGATCCATGACCAAGTTCTATGGCTAGACAAATAAATCTTAAACAAACAGATAGATAAAGGCAGCAAAAACCTACCAAGTGATAAAATGTACGGGTGAGACGAGGATAGATCTTAGGTTTGGTATTTATATAGACTGAAATTATAGGCAAGGTGGAGGCACACCTTATCGGCAAATCCATAACCACTCCACTCCCCTTCCCAGAGCTAGCAGATGCCAGTGTACAGTGATCAAAGCAGAACCCAACAGTTTTCACTAACAGCATCACTAACAGCACAAGCAATTAGACGACTAAAATCTACTACAACCCACTCTAATCTTAAAACAGAACCTTACGCATGAAAGAAGGTAGCAATACCAGCTGACTCCTAGATGCATCTAGATTAGAGCTCTCCTCTAGAACTTGTACAACAATTGGCTCGACTTGAACATTACTTATTGGTGGCAGCTGCAAAAGAACATAAATTGAACCTTGTCATGAAAACAAAATATCCTTGCACAACAATTTGGTTCACTGAACAGTAGTGAAAGTTAACTGGCTGGGATATTGTTTGTTAATCTGGCTTCCAATATTGGAGCCAATTCAACCGAAATTAAGAGAGCAATGAAAAGGATGAGAGATAAGGCCTTGTGAACCATCTTGCTGCTACTGATCACACTCCTCATCTCTTGAAAAAATACAGAAGAGGTGGAGATATATATAGTCTCATGTTTTTATTAATGTACCAATATTTCTATAAATAGCAGATAGTAGTGGTGATTTTATTCAAAGGAATTTTAGGTCAAGTAAAAGGGGACGACATGAGGTTGTTGATTTAGAGTGGAAAACCATGACAAGGAGTACGAAACTTGACTACATTTCACTACAAGAAAACATACCTATTGCGGCGATTTAAATTTTGATGTAATAGAGATCGCCGCAATAGATGTTTATTTGCCTGGTCAATTTTAACAGCAAGTTCCTCTGTTATCATTAATTGGGTAGTGTTTTTCTTTTTTGCAGCGATATCTATGTCTAGTGCGTCGAAAGGTGGCGTTGTAAATCACTTATAACTTGTTGCGTCGTTGTTCCCCGTCGATTTAATGTGTTCTAATGGCAGATATGTAAAAGGGCTGCCATAACTCACCAAATTCGAGCCCAAACCCTCGAAACCCAAAAGACACCAAAACTTTCCTCTTCTCAGATTCCATCTTCCATTTACCACGAAACCACAGTGCTCACACAGAAATCCCCTTCTCCATCTTTCCTTCTCCACTCCATTCTTGCAATCTTTGGTCACCTCCTCCCTGGGTTTGCCTTCGCATCCCCAGATTTGACCCCTAGCATTTCGAATCCACTGGATTCGTAGAAGATTTTCGGCCAAAGGTATTTTTTAGTCCCCTCATCCACCAAATTGGCGACTCCTTATTCAACGTCAACAACGGCACCCAAATCCTCTACGATTTCCAAAGAAGATAGCTCCACAAAGGCAGAGAAGTTCTCCTTTATTCCAAGAACAACCTTGGCGCTGTGAAATCAAGGTGTATTGACTCTTCCAACTCGCCACCGAGTGACTGTTGGGCAACCCACATCGGAGGTATATGTCTTGAATAATCAAAACTTGCGTCGCAAATTTTAGCAGCCCCCCAAAGGTAGCTCTATATCTCTCTCTCTATTTCCGCTCCCCTTCACCCTTGAAGTTCTCTATATTGCATTGCCATATTCATAAAGATTACTTTCCTGGGGAATTGAAAATTGGCGTATTAGTACATACTTGTAAATTCGTCGAGGTATCTCCCTTTTGTGTGCCTTGTGCCATTCTTATGATGTGTTGGTTCCTATCTGATGAATTTGTATTATAGGGTAGTATTCTACTATTGACATAGCACAGATGCATGAATTACAATACTAATATGCCAAACATGCATGACCATCCATTCCACCTGTTACCCCTTTCGACAGGTGTTTAAGCTGTGAGTAAATTTAGAAAATCCACTTGTACGTACATTGTTCTTTTTTAGATGACATTATTTTTAACTTTTTTTTTGCATTATTAGCAACCCACATACATGTCATAATAGTATGTGTGTATCTGACTTAAATGAGCAGGGCCTGCATGTTGGTTACTGCATGGACCAACATGGAACATTATTCCCCACCATTCAATCTTGGTAAAAAATGAATGTCTTTTTTGCGTCCCAAGTGCATTGTTGTTTCAATTATTGCATGCCTGTTAAGAGCTACCCCATGACTTCATCAAGTGTAATCACGGTTCACGTCGTGGTTCGCTGAATGAAATTAGATTTGTTATGCTTTGTATTATTGACGAAAGGTGAAAAGGATTATGGTGAAATCAGAATGCACAGTACAATTGACACTTGCTCATATGATTTTTGTTACTTGTAAGTACGATTCTAAGTTCCATCTAGCAACCCATAGGGTCCCACCTTCTTTCTCTCCGCTGGCTGAAACAGAGTCAACACAAACAACACTCAAAATAATGGAAACTGACTATTAATTTAATTCGGTGTAGCCATTATGATCACCATACATTGTTGACCAAGTGTAGGTTCGAAATAGTGAATGGACCAAATCCCACCTGAATTGGAAGACCTCCCATCAAATCTCCAAGACTGCTTTAGACCTCCCACCTGAATGGCCATTAGGTTAAGATTTTGGGATAAAACTTATAGGTAATTAAATTCCATTAATTACCGTTAAATTAAACTCATGAATTTAAAAAATCTTGATATATGCATGTTTATTAATTAAATTATTCATGTATTGTTTTAATTCTCATAACTCCAGTGTCTTTTTTAATTTTAGAAACTAATGTTTTCTTCATGTGTTTCTGTTTAATTGATTGAAAAATGTTCACAAAGAGCCCAGGCTTCAAGTGGTTATATTTTTTTTGTCAATTTTTTTCCCCGTTGAGAGGTATGTGTATAATAGAATTTCTGCCGTGTTGTTTTAGATTTTTAAAACATAAATGCATATTCAGGGGTTTTAATTAAATATTTTAAATTGAATGCAGTACAGACTTTAACACTACAAGAAAACCCCACCATACTCCTAATTAGCGGAGTAGCCTTCCCTACTCCTTCGGAATAGATCTTGATATATGTATCTGTAGGAAATTGCCACAACATTTAAGGTGAGCAAAGATGTGTATTGAATCTTGATTTTAAGATTATTTCATTACATTCACTGCAATAAGACCTCGTCATTTTCATGGCACTGTTAATCCCATGAAAATGACGATTACTCGTATTACAATGTTATTTTCATAAACCTAAACGAAAAAAATTGTAGACGGATTCTAACCCACCCCTTCCTGTAAAGTGACTATTGAGATTGGGATTAAACATAACTAAAACTTTGGGCATGGTGCTCATATTTGTCTACTAATATCTCTCATCTGCACAGACAATAATGGGTGGTTAAAGTCAATAAATATCCTGCATATATGTTTTCTATTCTTTGGTTTATAGAGACACTTAAGGCAGAACTTGCGATAGAGTGTTGTTGGGTAATGGCAAGCGGATCCCAAACTATTTTGTTGTTTCCCCGTGCCTTTTAGCACAGATCTCTGGCTCCCAACAATATATCAATTCACATGCTTCTCATGACATCCAATTGATAGACTACATGATAATATTAAATTGTATGGGTTAAGGATTTAGAACCCTTTTCAGTTGCCCAACCAAGCACATTCTTGATTCTTGAGTTACTTTTTTATTTTTTTCCCCTATAGACTGCATAAATCTAAGCTGCCAGCCCTTCATGCTATCTAGTGAATGGATCTTACTTCACTGAATCCCTCGTACTACTTGTCTAGTTTAATCATATACCTCCCACTACATAAAACGCCCTGTGTATGTAGACAATGGTCAGATTAATATGATAATAATTACTAAACCTTGATTATTACTTTCTGTTTTATATGTAAGATCTTTGCCTGTCTTGAGTACGAGTGTCATCAAGAAGGGAGTTTTTCTTCTATGCGTGTTTTAAAACGACCATTGAGGTGCATGCTAGTTTGCATATAAGAATTAATACCAACGAATTATCTCACCATTTTCTATTTTTTTAGACGCGCAAATAGTATATATTCATTGACAAAAAATAATGTTATTCCTCTTTCTCTACTAATTAATGACAACGATGAGTGGATAAACACCTATTGCTTGCTACTTACCAAAAACTAAAAAAAAAATCTTCTCATTGCCCTCCTGTTAGGTAGTCCTTTAGCCCTCTTAGTTTTTTTGTCGGGTTCATATGGACTATTTTTGTAGTGTGACAATTCAGTGATATGACAACATTAGGAGATTTCTGTTAAAACTAGTGGGAGTGGAAATTAACAACAGTTGGGGTATTTTGACTTTCTAGACTAGCCAAAAACAAAGTTTTAACCAAAAATAATGAATTGCCACAATAACGTATAGGGGTTTTACAACTGCCATTGCACTTGATGAACCCCCTAGTCCCATTTGACACTACAAATAGGACAACAAAGAGCAGAGTCCAAGCTGTGCACAGGATTCACAACTATTGGTGAATCCTGTTTGCTACCCCTGCGAAGCCCACAAATACATGGGTTGATGCCGGCATCAATAATCACCAACCACAACACTCTTTATATGCACCTTCACACAATGGGAATTGAAGATAGAAACTACCTTCGATTGACAATTTATAATGGAAACAAGTACTATTGGAGGCAAATGACACTGCACCATAAGGAATATGAACCAGACTGTCCTCTCCCGGCCCTCATTGTCTACTAACTTAGGTTGGATCTGCTTGCACAATGTATCACGTATGTGATGCTAACACAAAAACTAATGGTGTTTACTTGTGTTGATGTAAAAAGGTTACCATGCAACCCATCTCTGAAATTGGGAACCAAAGGTGTCATGTGTGTGGGTAATTTGCAGCACCTAACCCAATCGCGTACGCCCAAATACCAGGGTTATAAAAAATGCAACATAGATTATGATACACCACGATTTAAGGTGTCTCGTTGGGAGTTTGGATGGTTTTGTGCATACTTGGGGAATGACTGTCGTTTCATGGGGGACTCCATTGGCTTTGTAAAATTTGCCCAGTCACCCCAATAGGAATATTGTCCATTTGCATTGTGGGGGACTCAACTAATCACTTTTTCTTGGAATATAAGAGAAATAAGTTTGTCATAAATGTGATGTCACAAAAGTAAGATGGTGCAAACTAATTGATGGAATGCATTAGCTTAGATGATAACATTATTTTGATTGTAAATTCGATCTAATATTTTATATCTAGCTACATCATTGCACCAGAAACTTTTATATATTCCTCATGTTTAACCCCTATATATTCATCAATTGCATATCTAATGTGGTTGTTACTCTCTATTTTCTTCTCTCAATGTTGCATCTCTGATCATCTTGTTTATCCTAGATGTTGAGTGTATTTAAATGCACGTCTTCTGACCTATTGAAACTTCAAATGCCAATGTCTCTCTCTCTCTCTCTCTCTCTAGATAGCATAGGAGAACACAGTGCTCTCATTATCAGTTTTGCGCTATTGTAAATAGACAGAGTAGTGCTCTCATTCACAGAACCTATGCTCTTCTTTAAAACCATTAATTCACCCATTTGAAGGCCACTTGGACTATGGAGAATACCAAGTTAAAGCTAGCATATATCATTAATAAGTCGGTGATCTGCATTTCAAAGAATGGTAGAAATACCCCGAACTATTACTCTCGATGCTGAGTCTTCTAAACGTGTCTTCAACCTCAAGCCATAAATAACAATCAAACAACTGTCACTGCCAACTTCCCCTCTATCACCATATATAATACTAGAAATATATCCATTTACCTGTCTGCACTGGTTGGCAGACCAAATTAATTCAGCGATCCCACTCAGGGGTGCAATAACTATAGATGTTGTAATAATTAGGATTCATCTTTCTAATTATTTAGAAGAATCATTATGCTGCCCACCCTTATTAACTCTCTGTTTTGAGCTAAATTTTCTCAGAACAGAGAGCTTCATTATAGCCATATTCTCATTTTGAAGTCCTATAAAATGACGATATTTGGAGACTCCACTAATAATGTTGTCTCATTATTGTAGTGAGATGGACAAAAGCTGGATAACTGAGCCCAATAGACTTCGATCACCTGCTTACGCCGTAGGCGTTAACAATTTTCTTGAGATGGCTCGAAACCATGCCAGGGGAAGTGATCGCATTCGGTATCCATGCCAGATATGTTGTAATAATCTCTTCCTGCCAATATTTACCGTAGAGAGTCACTTGTTCATAAATGGGATCAAGCTGGACTACACTCAATGGATTTTCCATGGTGAGGAGGAAACCCAAAATTTTAGTGTGGACGATGAGGATTTCGGTGTTAGTGATGACGACGAATATATCAATGATATGGATCATATGTTAGACGACATATGGGCTAGGACAAACGTTGATGTTCCCCAAGGCAGCACTCTATTGCCAACACAGAATTCAGCTCCTAATTCATTACCAGTGTCATCGTTTGACCAGCTATTAGAGGATGCCCGACGTCCACTTTTCGACGGTTGTACGAAATTCTCTATCGTTCATTGTGAAGTTGTTACACAGAAAAACTATTGGTGGCTGGTCAATAAAGTCATTTGATATGTTTCTTACCTTGTTGAAGTCAGTTTTTCCGGATACTGAATTGCTGCACTCATATGAAGATGCTCGTTCATTGGAGCGAGGTCTGGGCTTCAAGTACAACAAAATTCATGCATGCCCCAACGACTGCATCTTATTTTGGAAGGAATATTCATAATTGAAATCATGCCCTATATGTAAGGCCTCGAGGTGGATGTCAACTACAAATGGGACACTGGTGATCCCTCAAACAGTGTTGCGGCATTTTCCTTTAAAGCCAAGATTACAACGGCTTTTCCTGTCTACAAAGATAGCAGCTAAAATGAGATGGCATAAAGAGAAGCGAGTGACAGGTGATAATAATATTCGTCATCCCGTTGACTCTGAGTCTTGGAAGTCATTTGATGAAGCCCATAGTTGGTTCGCGAACAATGCTCGCAATATTCGGCTTAGTTTGGCAAGTGATGGTTTCAATTCTTTCAACAATATGGCTAAGCCTTACAACATATGGCCAGTGATCCTTGTACCATATAACTTTCCACCATGGCTATGCATGAAAGACCAATTCTTTATGACATCGCTCATTATCCCTGACCCAAAATCATCAGATAATGACATTGATGTTTATTTGCAGCTGTTGCTCGATGAGTTGCTTGAACTTTGGGAACATAGGGTACCTACGTATGATACGTCCACCAAGGAAATGTTCATGCTGCATGCCATTTATTGTGGACAATAAATGACTTTCCTGCCTATGGGAACCTCTCCGGCTAGTCAACTAAAGGAAAATTTGCATGTCCATGCTACAATGCGAATACAGATTGTAATTGGTTGAAGTATGGCCGGAAACACTATTATATGGGACATCGGCGTTTCCTCCCGCATAATCACATTTGGAAGAAGAGAAAAAAATTGTTTAATTGTAAAGAAGATCATCACACCCCACCAATGGTGTTAGAAGTACCAGCTATTTTAAGTCAGTTACAGATGGTTGGGGATGTACCATTTGGCAAATCTCTTAGGAAGAGAAAACGCACTGCGGATGAATTGAACTGGATGAAGCACAACATATTCTTCAAGTTACCTTATTGGTCGACACTTCGTCTCCGACATAATCTAGATGTCATGCATATTGAAAAGTATATATGCAATAACATCTTTGGCAATTTATTGAATATCCTTGGGAAAACTAAGGATAATATAAACTCCAGACATGACCTGGAGTTATTGGGGTTCAGAAAGGAATTGCATTTGAAGCTTGATGGGCAGCAAATTACCATGCATTGTGCATTGTACACGTTACCCGGAGATGAGAGGAAGACGTTTTGTTCTTGGATGGCCAATGTTAAATTCCCAGATGGGTTTGTAGCCAATATCTCCCGTTGTGTTTCTATATGTGATTGCAAGATCGCAAGCTTGAAAAGCCATGACTGCCATGTTTTCTTGCAACGCTTACTGCTTATTGCTGCCGACGGGTACTTAAGGAGTGACATTGCCTTAGCGCTAACTGAACTCAGCACTTTCTTCAAAGAGTTGTGTGCAAGAACACTGGATATCAATCGCCTATCCCAACTTCAGACTAATGTTGTAAGCATTCTTTGCAAATTGGAGTTCATATTCCCTCCATCTTTTTTCGATGTCATGGTTCATCTAGCCGTCCATTTACCTCGTGAGGCCATACTTGGGGGTCCAGTTTAGTACAGGTGCATGTACCCATTTGAGTGGTATTTGGGCAAATTCAACCAGTATGTAAAAAATAAAGCACGCTCAGAAGGTTCAATAGCAGAAGCATACATTCACACAGAATGCCTGACATTTTACTCCATGTATCTTAATGATGTTGAGACAAGGTTTAACCGACCGGATCGCAATGTTGATGTTCAAGAAGAGCCGACTACAGATGGATTTTCAATCTTTAACCAAAAAGTTCATCCATTGGGTACTGCTTCTGATGTGTGATTAGAAGATAAACTCCTTATGATTGGCCTTTGGTACGTGCTTAACAATTGCTTTGAGATTGGACCCTACTTGGAGTAAGCATCCTTGATATACCATGGCCATCATTAAAAATCAAACCAACATATCTCAAATTTTTTTCCCTCGGCTTGCTAAAATTGTTGCATGTCTCATACTGAGTAGTATGACTCACTCAAAAATGAGCAGCACAAAGGCTATCCCAAGTGCAGGAGTATGTCGCGTAATAATTAGGAATAAATTCCTAGATCGTCTCCTCAGAGAAAATGC